>JAQFYD010000904.1:0-14539 GCA_034694225.1 Bourletiella hortensis | reverse complement strand
CAATAGTAAAGGTAGTTATTGCAATGTTATTTATCATTAGATTGACGCACTGCCGGCTATTGTTAAAGCCGTCAGTGGAAAATGTGAGGTTTACGTGGATGGTGGCGTTACTCGTGGAGCGGACATTTTTAAAGCTCTAGCCTTAGGAGCCAAAATGGTACATTCAGCTTGGGTTACAATGGTTTTTTACTTCAGCTTAAGCAGTAGACATTTAACTGGTATTCTTCAAATTTCAGGCGTTCGCTGGTCGACCGGCTTTATGGGGTCTTGCCGTAGATGGGCGGCGTGGCGTTGAAAAGGTTCTAAGCATTTACAAAGAAGAACTGGACTTGACAATGGCACTTGCCGGTGAGTCGCCCAAAAATCCAATATTTCGTATAAATATCCCTGGAGCTCATATCCGTCCATGATAACTGTTTGACTTTACTGGTTTCGCAGGTGTTTCCAGCATTGATCAGATCTCTTCTGCGTATTTGATACGGTCATCGTCCTTATGATCGAAAGCCGTAGCTCAGTTTACCCTAAAAACAGAAGATTAATCTGTTTGAACTCTGTTCAGAAATATGTTCATGTAGCGCCTGTAGAAAAGATGATCCATATCATCACAGTCTTGGCCAAAAATCATGATGGACTTGACAATCTGTGAAGGACTTAATTATAATATCTTGCTGTCTCACTATGTATGCTCCTCATACGTTAAAACACTGCTGAGCAGTAGCCGACGTGGAGGTTCAAGGTTCATCAAGACGATTGGAGAAAAAGATAAATATTTATTTCTATGAATGTTCTGAATAAACTTTGCTGTGTTATCACAATGGTTAAACTCATACGTTCCTTAATTATTGAAGCATACCATACACTGCCAGTGCTCTTTGGCAAGTCAGGTTGACTTCCATTCACCATATCCAGTCTACCAAGATCAAACCTCTCATCTGACCTTACATAACTGTGTGTGAGTTTCAAACGTGGGCCTCCAAGTGACCCTAATTAACAGGAATTTTTTGGGCTCATCAAGACCAGGCGATAGTTATCATGAATCCCGAATCCAGAAAAGTGATGGAGAAACTAGTGTGCATTGCAGATTTTGAGGAGGCAGCGGCCAAAATCCTAGATCTGAATGCTCTGGAATACTACAAAAGTGGGGCTGATGATGAGTATACACTGAGGGAGAACAAAGCTGCATTTGCGAGGTAAACCATTTGTGCACACTGGCGATTTTCTCGCAACAGTTGTAGAGATGAAATGCCATTAATTTTACAGATGGCTTATTCGGCCACGGATGCTAAGAGATGTGTCTGTACGGGACCTTACTACGACGGTTCTGGGTAAACCTGTGGCCATTCCAATTGGAATCTCTCCCACGGCTATGCAAAGGATGGCTCACCCTGATGGTGAATTAGCTGCTGCTAAAGGTAATAAAAACAGGCGATAAGAACTAATAGTGTTTGCCTTGTTGTAAGTCCAACAAATGTCTTCTATTACAGCGGCAGCCGCTCAAGGTACAATTTATATTCTGAGTACCATTGCAACCAGTAGCATTGAAGAAGTTGCTGCAGTTACTCCAAAGAGCAGGAAATGGTTTCAGCTGTATGTCTACAAGGACCGGAACATTACGACAGAGCTGGTTCGTCGGGCAGAGGCCGCTGGTTTTGAGGCACTCGTGCTCACCGTAGACGCCCCACTTTTTGGGAAACGACGTCCCAATTTCCGGAATAAATTTACCCTTCCACAGCATCTCAGGTGATTGAAATAAGATTTACATTCTGTTTGTTTCCCTTGGTTGTAATAACGATTTCTGGACTGCAGAATGGCGAATTTTCAACATGGCACAGCCGAATCTGATGGCGTGGCTACCTCAGCTGGAACCTCAGCATTGAACGAATACATAGACAAGAATCTTGACCAGAGTTTATCCTGGGCAGATGTCGCATGGTTAAAAAAGTATGGATCAGCTAATTATAGCAATAACAAGTGGCTCTATTACCATTGATGAAGTCCTATTCAGAGACATTCATGTTCTGCTATATCATTACTTGCAGAACTACTCGTCTCCCCGTAATCGTAAAAGGAATTCTAACCCCAGAAGATGCGCGCCTTGCATTAGAATATCGCGTAGATGGAATCTTTGTTTCTAATCATGGTGGACGTCAGCTTGACACCGTCTTGCCCACGGTGAGTAACACGCATAACAACGAATAGTATCTCAAACGTCATTATACTCAAGCTTAGTTTACTATTCCATAGATTGACGCTCTTCCGGACATTGTGAAGGAAGTGGATGGAAAATGCGAAGTTTTCTTAGATGGCGGTGTGACCGTCGGGTCGGACATTTTCAAAGCAGTGGCTCTAGGCGCTAAAATGGTACGCCATTAAACTTCCAAGCTACCCATCCAATCTTCTCATAATGTAACATAACACGAAACTTTTCTAATACTCAAGGTCTTCGCTGGCCGCCCGTTTCTCTGGGGTTTATCTGTGGCGGGTCGATGTGGGGTCAGAAAGGTCTTGGAGATTTACAAGAATGAACTGGATTTAACCATGACATTATCGGGTAAGGAAATTCAAGTCGTGAAATAGTATTTTTTGCATGTCTGAATATATTAAAGCAGTTCGCCGCTCATACTGTAAATTTCCACAGGAGTTTCAAGTATCGATCAACTGTCACCAGAATTTTTAACAAGGAGGTCACTCCTTTAATATTCCCATCTTATCATGGGCCAGAAATGATACAATAATAATTGTGCTCCTATTCTTGTGAATAAAATAAAATACAGATTTTCAAATCCACTATCGTCTTTCTGTCTTCATTCGGCAGCACTTGGAGCTCTCACATCTGATATGTCAGCCTGATAAGTCCAGTAGAGTATAATCAGTAAGTTGTAAAAGAAAAGGGCGTTTGCATACATAGAAACTGCTGACACGAGCTCGTGTGCATTTTTTTAAAACTCTTTTGATAGCATCTGCTATGTGGAGCATTAGTAAGATGATTAGCCATGAACTGTTAATTCATTCAGTTCCGAATCTCTATTATGGTCTGCCGACGCTGAACAAACATCAGGAGACCAGTCACATATTACAGAGAGGGTTTACTATATGTCAGCTTCTCATGATTAAAATATCGCATAATTCCTTAACGACCAACCTCAAGGAAAATTACTGTGACCGACAACATTTCCGAAACTTCCTTCATGTGTATCTCTGCTCTTGTAGTGTTACATGCAATTCATAAAAAATGCCTGCTTGACAACTAAATGAATGAGTTCCGCGTATATAGCTTCTTTCGGCAGTAGGAAGTGACACGATTGAATCTCTCGTTCTCATTGTCATCCACGTAATCACGAATGCTTGCGCAAGTTAAGGCGCATACGTGCTGCTGAGTCAAACAAAATGACCCTAGGTCACTATTCATTGCATTAAAAATAGATGCAATATAAAATTTGTACTGAATGAATAAGATAATGGCTGATATGATAATCTCATGTTTTCGTAAAGATTAAAAAAGGCAGTAAACTTGGAGCTTTTTCCATGGAGGCGTGCCAGTGCTTCTCCAAACGTTGCAAAATGCACCGGGTAATTCTGCTCCTTGTGATCCTTATTGCTATCCTCACGATTTCCGAAGGATGGATAATACCAAATTGCCTTTGGGAGAGAAAGTCATCAGCTCAAGCTACAATGAAACGACCACCACCGGATACAAGATATTACAAATTTTATTAGAGTGGTCAATATTTTCTTACTTTGTTCCTTTACGTCTAATTCACAAGGTAAGAATAATTTCTGATTTTGTTACAGTGATATGCTACTATTTACAGCCCAGCCAAAAGTGAATCTAAAAGGTTCATGTTTCCCTTATAGGTCACATTTGTGCCTCAAGCTCCTCAAGACCATTATGGGATTAAATACGGCAAATCTGCTGCTGACACAAAGGACAGTTCACGCAGTCTATAGAAACTTCCATTGCTATTTCGGTCGACCTGCACACTGACATGTGCCGGTTTTACAGAAACTATAATTATTTTTATATAAAATTTATAGCTTAAAATGTCATTAAAATTTATCCGAATGAGTTCGTTTTAAGCAAAATCTCAGTCGCCTGTCCAGGCTATTCGTTCTTCCAGGGAAGCAAAGCAGGAAGACAGTGTCGCTCTAAGATAAAACACACGCTGGTAAAGTACACTTATCAGAGAAAATGCCACTCTTGCGCCAGTACCTTCAACTATAATGTTTAGAAGGATTTGCAGAAACCAGAGCGAAACAAAAATTCTCTGTTACTAAAATCACAAAGCACTTGCGCTGGAATGGCCTTCAACGTAGACGGAAAAACAAATTCAGTCTTTTGGCTTTTACCATCATACGAACTTGAAAAGTAGGTTTGTATCCACGGATGGTACGACTGAACAATTTCTAAACAGTCAAGATGCACTTCTGCCATGTGGGCATCATCATTAACAGGTTCCCCAGGCTTGCCGGGATATTGAATTTTCTCTGATACTGACTCAAATTCATCTTCAGATTGAGGAGGAAATTTTTCCAGCCATGACGTAAAAGGTGAAGTCATACGGTCAAGCAATCGATGTGGGCGAGAGAAAGATGTAACAGTCACGGTGAATTCTTGCAATGAGGAGAACAAGCGAGAAAGATTTAATTGGCGTGGTGCAAAGGACCCGGCAAGAGGGTTGTTTACCAGTTGCATATCTAGATTAAATTTCAGCTTCTTCAAACTCGGATAGAGTGATACTCCCGGCCGCATAAAAAATGTGAGGATTATTAGCCCCAGTGAGTCAGTTTCAAATTCTTCCAAAGTAGCTTGATTCCCTTCGAGAATATTGCATGTCGAGTCTAGGAATCCATCCATTTCAATGGACGAAATGAACTGATTTGTAGACAAGTACAAGGTACTCAAAGCTGCTGAAGTTTTTGAGAATTCATCGTATACATCCATCAAGTTTGACCACTCTCTTGAACTCTCTGTGGAGTAGACCACTAGAGACTTGACCGTATGGAGTTGGTTTATTGGTAAACGGCCGACAAGGCTCATATGGACGGATCCTCTCAATTCTCGAAGATTTGGAGACTGTGACACGAGCGCTCCTACAACTACCTCATCCACATCCCACCATTGCCTCGACGTTGAGCCAATATCCAAAATTCTCAATTTTGGTAACAGACACTGAGCTCTTTTCGCCTTGAGATGATTATAGTGTTTTCGGACGAGTGAGTAATCATGTTGCATATCTATGATAACAAGCTCCTCCAGACTTTCCAGTTTCGTATACAAAATCTTCATGATGAGTCGAAAAGCTGGGCAGTGGATGCTCTTGCAAGCGGATCTGATCGTAAGGTACTTGAGATTGAAATTTTCTGGTAGCTCAGGTTCTTCCATTTTCCAATATGTCTCCAACTTATTCTCCCAGCAATGATGAAAGATATCCATTCCATTGAAAGGATTTCTGCTCATTCGGCTGACTTCTGTATTAAATCTACTCAGTTCGTCCCTGGATAAGCGTTCATACCAAATGCGGGCAATGCATTTCCGATACTTCTGAAGCACTCTCCGAGCCTCGGAATTCCATGCTTTGCTTACAGCTGAGCATGACAGAAGGTCATGGGCATTGAGGTACTCGAATATTTTCTGCATAACCTGTTGTGCATTTAGCAATAAACACAAACACGAATGCCACTTTGCTATCAAGATTCTCAGAGATTCAGATAATTACACGAAACTATTACAAGAAATTACCGTAACATGTTCCAAGGGATGCAGTGAATATGACGCCGGATTCCTCTGAACATTTTGACCGTCCAATTCAGGGGACACTGCAGCTTCAGATTTACCAAATAAAGTACACTTGAACAGTTCCCATCCTTTCTGGATCAACGACGTATTGTCCTCCAATTTTAATTCCATTTTTCTTTCAGCAGTTTTTGTCCTCGCAGCGCTGAAAGGAGTTCTTCTTTGCTGCAGAGTCTCGGCATTGCTGCTGACATAATGCGTAAACACGTGAAATCTACATTGTGTCCGTACATGTGGAGAAAGTAGAGATTACTTTCTATGTGAGAGAAAGGGGGTTTCAATAGTGGCGGGCAAACGATAGCCCCCGAATACCTTCACCCGCTCTACAAAACTTGGATAGTTACTTTTTCTCACGAAACATAGCAAATATTGATCCTTTTCACACAGGCTGTGCTTCTTAAGAATCGCAGAGGCTGCATTAGTGTGAAGGCATGCAGGGCCGTTACCTAACATAAGCCATCCATTTCCATTAACGCTTACATTCCATTACTTCTGATTCCGTATCTTCCAACGGATTCTCTAGAGAGTTGCCAAGGGGATGGAAGATGCTCAATCAGTTTCATTCATTTTCATATGAAAGACAGACAGGCAAGAAGAAACTGATTTCAAGTTGCCCTTTGGCCATCAAATATTTTGTTAGCGAGCAAGAAATGTGGCAGATGGCCTCTTCCTCTCCTCTGTTGCTGCTACTTTCTTCTTACCAGGACACAGGACAGGGAAACGAAACGAAACGTTTTTTAAGTTTTTTCAACTAGAAAACAAGGACTTTTCCTCAAAATACATTTGATGCACTTTTTCTAACTTCATTAGTAAATTAATGCTAACCGTTCTCATACCTTCATACATCTCTGGACTGAACTTTGGTCCGATCTTGAGTGAAATATGTCACAGTCAGAGGTCCTCGAACGTTCAGGAAGTGATACAAAGACCCGCACAAAAGAGCTACGCTTTAGTTCAGAGCTACCATCATCAAACGAAGTTCGTAGCTCGAAAACAAAGAAAATAGAGGGTTTGCCTAAATGGATGAAATCAGTACCAACACTCCAGCAATGGTGCATACTCCTTTCTATTGTTCAAATGGTAAACTCACGCAATATTATGACGAATACACTTAGGTCCATAATGAACTGTACAGCTCTGTTTTTTTGCAGTACTTTGCAGTAAAGAATACGATTTTCTTAAGTTACTACTATTCTTATTGGGACTATTACGATTCGGAGGCACCCGGTGCACCTAAGTTTGAGTTTATATCATACCATAAGTGGTGTAAGTATACGGCCCTGTCTCATGAGAGAAAGTTAATCTGCATAATTGGCTGATGTTTCTGTTTTACAATAGTCGGGCTAAACGCCGTCGGACCTAATTTTGCATCGCATTTGGGCTTGCAGATTCTTTTAGATTTCCTTCCAGGAACATTTCTACTCATTGCAGCAATGACGGTAGGCACAATTATTACCCTTTTCTCCGAAATTTTTGCAGTTTGAAAATACTTATCGCATGTACGTTTCTCGTATTATATCCATTACTTTCTCACTCAGATCCATCGTATAGCTTGCCTTATAAGTCTCTTCGTGGGAATTGGAGCATGGGTTCTCCGGCTAGTTGATTATGCTGAGTATATGTACCTCCTTGTGGCTGTGTTCCCTATGAGGCGTCTCCCTCCCTTTTACTCTCTAACGCTTTTATTCAAAATGTTCGAGGATTTTGGATTTAGGATTTACATTTTATTCTGTACATGGAGGCTCTGCCTAGCAGCGAAAGCAGGATATGTTAAACTGAACCCGAAGTTGGCTCTCATGCCTTTGGTTCAACCAACAATGTCCATGTGTCCTTCAATGGTTATCCACCGTCTTCAACAATGTCCTTGTCGCGACCCTGATGATGATGATTATGAGGAAGAGGTGAAGCCTGCGGAGAAGGACGAAATACCACCGAATCCAGCACGAAGTACGGCCACTACTGTAGTGTAGCCGGTCAGTATTTTCCCCTTGATGTGAGATTCAGATGAACGACTGGAAAATTTACGAACAAATAATAATATTTACAGCTAATTTCTATGGTGACGGCATAATCTTCCCGGTCAGAAAATACATGAAAATCATTTAAAGAAAACTTATTTTTAAGTATGCAACAATTACATCATCTTTGCCAACGTATGGAGATGGATATTTCAAAGACTTTCTGTAAGCATATGCGGATTTCGAAAATTCCTCTTCGCAACCTGCCGCACACATGCCAAAAGTAATGCCAGAGTCAACCGAAAGCAATGTCAGGACCTCAGCCGACAACGCACAAAATGCTCGAGGGGCATCTGAAGACAGAAAAAGGCCGGCGAAGAAAAAAGATTGGAGGAGAAGGGAACCTACGTTACGCCAGTGGTGCATCACACTCGGAGCAATTCAGATTGTATGCATCCGTTACATCATATTTCGGCCCACAATTATGCAAAATTATGAAATCCTTAGATATGGGGCTTGAAGCATGTGGGTTTCTTGATGTACAAGTTCCAAGGGCTTGAAGTGTACTTTGGTCTCCAGAAATACGAATTTATTTCTCATCAAAAGTGGTGTGAGCCTTTATAATTTAAACTCTTATTATGAAGTTTTCCTTAAAAGAAGTAATAAACCAAAAAATGATGCTATCTCCTGCAATAGTTGGGACGGGACGAGACGATGTTAATGCAAACTTTGCATGGCACGTAATTCTGCTCTTCTGCATGCGAATAATACCTGGAATATTAGTCGTTGTTGCAACTGCAAAGGTATATCTACATGCTTGTAAGTAAAGACATAGGTTATAAGAAGAGAAAGTCAGTTGCTAAAATGAAATTCCAGGCATTACCGAAATTATGCTTGGTTAGCGTCTTGGCGCAACTGGTTGCTGCTGTGTATACATTAGGAGACTACTTGGCATACCTGTATTATGCCACGGATGTGTTTCCAACGACGAAGAGGTACCCTGGAATAACTGCGGTGAAAGTTTTATTGGACATGATGGAGGATGTGGCATTCCGGTTGTATATTACATTTCGAGTATGGAGGTTATACTTGGAGATACAAGACTCACTCAATCCGAACCTGGAGGTTAAAGTGCGACAGTCCACTGGCACTTCCATTCTTTGCAACAGAGAAAATTGCGGATGTAAGAAACATCCTCCACCCGGGACTGGTAAAAGCTATGTGCAAGTTTCTTCTAAAGCTTGAAAAATGGGGAAGTTGATTCTATTTTCGAATAAAAACCAATCATACGTTGTTGCACAAGAAGTCCAATAATAATTTATTTGGTCCAGCAAAAGCTTCTCTGTTACTGCAATGCAGCGCCAACAAGAATAACAACAATAGAATACTTGGTCCTCTTCCAATCATTACCCCTACCGCAGCGGTAGCATAAAATAATTAGATTAGATTATTGACACAAATCAATGTGTGCTGAATCGAAAAAATTATGATTGTATCTATGAATCTGGTCCGCATAATTGCATGAATGTTCTGGAGAAATGTCAACATATTATTTTTCTACTTCGTCAGGATTTTCAATTTGGATTCCATCTTGAAGCATGTGTGTAATCCCTTCAATATCCACTGTCTCATCCTGTTCATGAATCTTCTTGAGTGCATTCCGCACAATGCAAAGGTCACCCCTTAGCTCGGACACAAATGTAGCAATTTTCTGTGCATTGCTCAAAATGTCCACGCTTAGTGTATAGGGGTTGTAACGGACGCCGAAGGGTCGCTCGATATTGGCAGCAAATGCCCTGCAATAGTTGAGGGTTTTGTCAGCAGTGTACAACGTTAGTCAATGTATTAGATTGGAAAATATTTAATGAAAGAATACCTCATTTTGTCCTTTGCATCCTCGAAGGAGTCTGTGTAATAGTAATGATTTTGGTATGAAGTGATGATACACTCCTCCTTGGAAGTGACCTCAGGATCAAACACACGAATTTTCTCCTTCGCTTCTACGGCATGTTTCAGTTCTGCAACTGATGACAGGAGTCCTGCTCCATACACTTTCAGCTCATCCCCTTCTTTACAAAGTCCAAACTCAATGGTGAAAAAGTAGCACTATATTTACACACACACAAGTGCAATTTACTTGAAATCCTACATTAAAGTATATCCATCGACCGTTAGAAATGCAAGTATTACCGTTGCAATCCTCGAAACTTCATCATCAGATGCCCCCAACGAAGCAAGTCCAATCTCTTGTGAAAATTGTGCAAATGAAGAATTTGCGAGGAGAGGCATGTGCCCGAGCAGTTCATGACAGCAATCCCTAAGAAAACAAAATCATGTCAACTTTGTCTTCCGTTACTGCAAAGGTAACTGATAAATTCCAAACGTACGGTTCTGGAGTGTAAAAAGGATCCGAAGAGTGCCGTATGTATTGAGTGCAATGGAAAACGCGAAATGCAAGTCCAGCCAGGAAATCTCTTGGTGATAAGTAGCCTGCAACCGGTCTCAAGCTAAATCCAGTCTTTCCTGTGGTTATATAATGATGATGCTTGCCTTAGTAACTCATTGAAACGAAGTACGAAAAAGATGCGGAGAAAGTGCTTACTCTTAAGGAATATATTAATGTCTTCCAGCTGTGGAATATTATCCTCCCGGTAGCCGCAAAACTGAACAAGTAGTGGCCAGTTTTCCAAATATTCTTTGCAAGCATAACGCAAGTAGAGACGGTGCAGCTCACGTAAAACTGTGCCCCTGTTATAGCAGAACATTTGCCCAAGAATCGAGTACATGGTCTCAAGCGTTTCTTCATAATTTGAGCATCCTCAATAGTTATTATGTCACGGATAATTCCATGAAGCTTACCAAGTTTTGATCTCCTCACGTGTGTACTCCACCCGTGGAATTGGTTGTCCACTTATAATGGAAAGAAAATTTTAGAAGTTTCATACGTTTCAACATTCGTATCAATTTCCTAGTAACTTACTACTTATACTGCATGGCAAGATCGGCAAAATATTTCCTCCTCTTTCTGTACACAGGATCTTTGAATCCCTTAAAAATAGCGTAATACTTCATCAGTACTACAACCCAATGGTTGTCAATACTTGAAGAAGAATTCATTCATGTTAGTGACTTACGGGGTGATCTGCGTCAAGCTCAGTGCCGTACATCAGCACACGCTGACTTCGATCTAGGTCGGAGATCTTTCTGGGAAACCATGGCATATCTCCAAAGTCTGTCTCGTGGAATTTAGTAAAGGACAAAGACAATAATAACGAAGCCAATCAAAAGTTGTACATCTTCACACCTACAAGTTTCCTCTATGATGTAGAAAGTACTCGCAACAAAGATTACCGAAACTACTAGTGGCTGAGAGACAGCCAGGAGGTGGATGTGGAAATTTTTGTCCCTCTTCAAAGGAGCTTAAATTGATAGCTGCAACTTCCTGTTGCAGAGTTCTCATAATTTCATCCATTAGACGATTGTCACAGTCAACGTCCACCATAATCTCATACTCGGACGGACGTCTCTTTGATTTTCTCGACTCGATGTGGATCACGTTGACGCCATTATCCTCAAAGACTTTGAGGGCGCGAGCCAGTCCACCCACTTGGTTTTTCAGTGAGAAGACAACGCAGTTATGATTAGAGTTTTTTGAGGCGTCCTCCGTCGCTACTTCTCCTCCTCCTCCTCCTCCATTATGCTGTTCACAAATCATTCATGACATTGGAAGAACCATTTTTAGAAATTTTTAAAGATAACGATGATGAGTACAAGAAGTAGCCTGCACTTTTGGTATAAATTCGTACATCAGACAAAATTCACTCTGCCAAATAATTTTCCCATGAATTTCAAATTTAAATGAGGAATCTATACTGCTATGCTGTGGCACGATTTCAGCAATTTAAATGGACATGGACAAACTAATGCTCATCCAGACCAGCGTCAGCCACGTTTAGGCTGGGGTGTGTCGAGACGGAAGAGCTTAGCTCAATGGAGAAAGACAGGGCCAACGCGTATACAGCGTAGTTTCCTCATGCCAGCCATGTTCGAACTTTGTCTAATAGCGAAAGGGTATTTCACAAGTTTCAACTTAATCTAAAATTAAGATATTATACTTACCTGCTGAGCCTTTCGTTGCATAGCCTCTTTTAGCGTCCAGTCTGTACTATCTCCCATCTTGTAGAGCCACAACCCAATCAACCCCTTCCCGGAACCACTCATATTGCTTGTTGCGTTAAATACGCCAAGAAAACTAAATTAAAACTACCAAGTGTTACAAAGAGGGTATTTCCAGTAATGTACCTCCTCTGATTCTAACACAAAGAAAGTCACCAATGGAATTTTTTCTCACACAAATACGATCTCAAAAATTTAATGGTGAAAGTGCGAAAAACAAGAAAAGATCTGCCGTCCTCACAATTGACTCTGATGCAGGCTGAAGTCAGGAGGGGTGAGGAGAAACTGAGAATGAAATTAAGAGAAGAGCTAACAAGGAGAAAGTGATTGAAAGTGGTGAGTTTGGAGTAAAGGGAGTGACTAATGTTCCGAACGCTTGCCAGAACACATCTGTTGATCCTCTCAATGGAGATCTGAATGTTTCACAAAGTTTTCTTTCACTTATCTTTCCAGCTCGTATGCCTTCTGCGAAATGTCAGGCGGAAGGGTGGCTGTGGAGATAGCGCCGGTGGTGAAACTCCCTTGTTCCAGTTTCTCCTCTTGGGTGAATGGGAGGGCTCGCAATGAATGGTGATTTTCGACTGTTAGCCTTTTACCGATCTTATAAAATTCAAGAGGAACCTCTCCTGACGTCAAGAAGAAGAAGATTTTCCAAGTAGTCCTCTTCAGAAACAGCCATATCTAACTCACCCTTGTCTTTCTGTCTGGGTACCAAAAAGATAGGTATCTGTTGTTGCTCCTCGTATCAATTTACTCACATCATCCTGACCGTCACAGACTATATCTTTTCCCCTAGAAATGACCAAACTTATACTCCATTTAAAAGGTTGAGCCTTTGCAAATATTTTTCATGGCTTTCCTCCAACAACTGTAAAGAGCTTTAGAGCTCCGCTCCCACTTTCTCTACGGCGTAAGTAGTGATCTCTTAAACTGAGTGTACCACTATGGCTGTGCACAGTGGTCTAATCAAACAGAGTCCACGAGTAATATATTCACAGTGAAGGGCATTAGAGTGACAGCGGCTAATTTTATGCAATTTGTCAATAATCCATGATGACTTATGATTCACGATTCAGCCAAAAATTTCCATTTTGCACTTGCTAAACTTAAGACTCCTGCTCGGTGCGACACGAGGCCCTTGTGACGACGGCAAAGCTTAAGCTATAAGATTCATGTAGCAATGACTGAAATAATGTGCCTAACGGCAACAATCCTTTATCAAGAGCACCGAAGTTTTTCGACAAAAATAAAATTCTCAAGGCCAGTAGAGCGTCAGCAAATTCTTAACAGTGCTACTGACACAGTTACCATACGTTAGCGTAAACTGCCATGCTATTTCCTGTTATCCTCAATGGTACATGAAACACAACCTGATCCAGGCAAAGATGTTCCATTCGTAGCTAATTTTGGACGCTGCTTCTGTTTCCAGTAGTACCACATGGAGCCCACTCAAGGCTTCTTTTACGATGTTCTACTACCGGCGTCATAACTCGTCAGGTTTGCAACAAAGGGTGTGAAGATTCATGACTTTTTATAAAGACAATATACTTGAATGGAATAAATCCATTCTAAGTCTTGTCTCTACAGGCGAACCTGAATCCTCTCCAAGGGTGGCATAGCGTTACATGATGATGCTTTCACTCTACTACAGAATTATGCGGGAGTAGTGCGATAGCATTATAGTACATCACAATATATAGACCGCTTTCAGCCTGCAGAATCCACAATGGGCTCCCACAGAGTTGAAGTTCGTATGTGTGTTATGTATGTGTGCGTATCTTCCTGAAATTGAATTGAATGGAAGTCATGAATCTCCTCCATTATTTTTCCACTTGTTGAAGCACATAAAAAAGGAGCAAAGCTAATATTTTACTTGAGCCAATGCTCTCAATTGTACCACCAAATATGGTAAGTCTGTTCGCATCCAGGGCATTTTTATGGTCTGGCCATCTTCCCCTAGAGTACGATTTCTAATCTGAGCGAGTACTGATGCTTTCACTTCCATAAATGGGCATACATGCCCATACGCCTACACTACGTTCTACTGCAATGAAACAAGTCAGGATGATAACGGAGTGAGAAGGAGATGGAGTTGTATTGATTTTCCTCTTTACACATTTACTTTCTCCATATAACTTTTTACAGCAGTGATGGTAGTAGTAGCACCTCATGAAAACTCATCACCTCTGAGTGAAGATACACTACCTGGACCATCAAAGTCTTACTTTCTTCGCTTTTACTTCGCTATTACACTTGAGAAAGCAAAGTTTTATTCAGAGCCAAGGCAAACAAAGCAGGATTTTCAATAGCGTCACCCCATTTTCCGCACAACTTTCTCCGCACAGGGTGCCTATAACCGTTCACGTTTCCCCTCATACTTTAGCTTGAATAGCTTGGAAATGGATCAGATGGATTTTCCAATGTATCTTATTTATTTTTTCATCATCCGTATAGTTATTCACGTGCAGCTTTTCATCATGATTAACATAATAGATTATCCCAATTCCGAATATAATAATAAATGGAATGGTCACCTTTTTTTGTCCTCCTTGTATATTGTCATTCGAGAGACGGTATGTGCGAATTTGCTACATCATTATAATTCTGAGCC
>JAQFYD010000903.1:0-14551 GCA_034694225.1 Bourletiella hortensis | reverse complement strand
CAAGTTCTATACCTTATGACTGACTCTGTCTTCCAACTTGTTCTGTCGTCGGCTGAAGAAATGCGGAGAGACGACAAAAAACCCGGTGAAATGCTACTGTGTGTGAGGGGAGTGTATGTGTGGAAACGGAGCGTACTAATAGAACATGAAGAATGTCTCCCTCCCTGTGGTATAATGCATAGGAAAAAAAGGATACATTAGGGTGTTATTATGAACCTAAAGTAAAGTTCGTAATGGGATATTAAGACGAGTGAACAGGAAATAATTAGGCAGGAATGCGATAAAATGTCAATGGGAATATGGGCTGTAGATCGTCTTTCCTCCTCTCCGTGATATGATCCAAATCTGGCATGAAGGAGTTGGACGAGAGAGAGAGAGAGGATGGGCCCCTTTTAACCACTAATGATTTCGGTCGTCTTGGGTATAAAGCAGGGATTGCTTTTTGCCCGACTTTGGCATTACACCATAATCATTTGTCTTTGAAAAACCGAGTAATTTGTCGGTCCAATTTGTTGTGGAACGCTAAGCATCCCTTGTGTAGGGGGATCAGATGGCTAGATGGGATAGTCCTGCTCCGGCTCTCTGAGAGTAAAATTGTTTCTCACTGCATTGCTATCACTAAATACACACCATTTTTTCCCTTCTTTTTCTTCTTTTACGTTTAAAGATGAACGGAGAAAGCCTATATGGGAATGTTACTACTTTTGATTTGCTTATTGTAAGTTTTGCTATACGCTAGTATGATAGAGACCGATTATCATGATGGTAAACGATAAATGGATGAAACAATGTTCTTTGAGGGTAGGTGGTTCAATCTTTCCTCTATAGTATAGAGATTGAAGGAGTGTTTGGGCCAAGTTGATGTTTTATGAATGTGACTCTAACCAGTTATTTCATCACGTTAGAAGTCGAGTCAGTCAGAAAGTGAGGAAGAAAGGAGGGATAGAAAGTATGGATTTTGTTATAAGGATGAAGAGTTTGTTGTACGACGGAAGGAAAAGAAAGAGTAGTTGGAGGAGATTGTAGAGACAGAGAGATGAGCCTGGGAGATTGGATATGTTAGCTTGTTGTTAGATGAGAGTGGATAGTACTAGACGGGAGAGAGGTGGGAAGTAGAAGATCAAGTTAGGTAATTATGGGAAATGAAAATTCGTTTGGGGCGTGAGCAGAAGAAGTCATCTAATAAAGCGCAAAGTTTTCAGTAGTAGTAGCTAGGATGGAGAAGAGAAGAAAAAAACGGTTATTTCAAGCATGTAATAAGGCCCCTGTCTAATTTCCAGTACAGGAAATTAACTTTGTGAATTGTGCATATCTAATTTTAGCGAAAAGTTAGGCAGAGGACCAAGAAAGTTTTTTTTTCGAGAAAAAATAATAGTAATAAAAGGCAAATAGGTCTACTAATCATCTGCGGTGTCTAACTCTATATACCCATGGTGGAGAGGAGGAGGATGATGATGACGGTCTCCAGGATTTCACCACCCCACCACACATTCACTTCTCCTTAGGTAATTAATTTTCGCTCACTAAGTAATTGAACTGAGAGTGACAAGCTGACGAGAGACGAAGTTAACCGTTCAAAATAGAGGAGGAAAAAAATTAGAGTTTGAGCAGAAGAGAATCTAGGGAGCAATTCAGTACTGAAAACACGTCTGACGTTTTAATTAGAAACAAATGCTCATGGCTGAGCCGTTGTCAATCACTTCTTTCACAGCTCGGCATTCCTCTATGTTATTCGCTTCAACTATCGCCAGTACCTGCCCTGACTATTTATTTGCTCTCTCTTCTACAACTACTTACTTCTTCTATCCTTAAAGAAACATCCATTCCCATTGCATTGCTAACCCGAACATGTATATAATAGCGGTCCCGGGCAAAGCTTAGACACACACACACATGCTTTTACGTTAGTCGGGCACCCAAAAAGAACCTATTATATGTACGTAATTTACAATAAACAGTCTTTCAGACACACACACACACATAACACGCTCTTTCCCTTTCAGCCGGAACACATGAGTAGTGTGTGTGTGTGTGTGAGTGTGTATATGTGTATAAATCCACGTCTATTATGGTAGCGGTCGTGGAAAGCGAATAATCCGAGTATTATGCCGCAGACGCACATCTACGCTACATCGCTCCCTTGTCCAATTCCAATTCTATTTATCCCAAAATGACTTTATTCCACGGATGAGCGCCTTTCTCTTGCTCCCACTATTTAATCGCGTTTGCACACCAGAAAAATCGCCATTTCAGAATGTGTGGGTAAATGCCTCCGTTAAATTTCACGCGAATTAGAGGTCAATAGACCTTAAACTCGCTTATTTGCATCTCAATCATTCAACATTAATTGGATTTCGATCTGAAAGCCTCTCTCTTTCTCACTCTCACCCAGTCTCTCATACACGCTGGCAGCATCTCCTCCACTTATACATGTCCCTTGAGTCCATCCGATTATACGTCAGCGTCATCATTCTCTCTCTCTCTCGCTTTCTCTCTCTTTACTCCTATCATTCCATCTATCCTGTAATCATATACTATGCAGCATCCTTAACCACACACGTGTGCATCCTTCCACTCAACTATTCATGTTACCATGAGAATGAGAGAGAGAATGCATGGCAACACATCTTGTCAGCTGGAATTTAATCAAAAAATATTTTATTTACTATCATGATACGACCTTTTTCGCTAATTTTATCTACCCATAGTGCCGTCTGACACTCAGAGAAATGGTCGCTATGTGAGCAATATCATAAAAACGCTGTACGGGAAGTTGCTGCAGTAAGAATTTGAAGTATACAATATAATGCTATTACTGAACTTCTCCGCACATATTATTATTCTCACAAATTGTACCGTCCAATCCTCATTCAGTTATGTAAAAAAAAGTGTTGTGAATGAAGAAAAGGCCTCGCAATGAAACTCAACTGCATTAGTAGACTAACGACTCATGAGGGTCATGATGAAGGACTATAGGAATTTTGTGGAGAGAGTGAAAGAGAGAAGAAAGGGAAAGAAAGACTTATAAAAACGTGTGTTTTACCGAGGACTATGGACTGGAAAATAGCCGGTGGCCAGGTGTATCTAAGTGTATCTAAATCCCGTACATAGCTGCCTAGGGAGGAACTATGAATCCCATTAGAAGCCTATGGATAATAATTGGATGAGAGGGAAGTAAGCAGTAAACGAGTAGGTCGGCCCGACTGTGGGACTGAGCATGGCAGGCCGTAGAGTACGAGGAATGTGCAGGGTTGGCCGGGAGCCGAACAAGAATCTCCTCCTATCCGGCACGATCATCAATGGGAACAAAAACGGGGCGAAAGAAAGTCGAAAAATTACACTACTACAAGGCTGCTCAGGTCCCCCACACTATTACTACAAGCCAGCAACTAGCTTGGTGGAGTAACATAATAATCGTGCCCAACTACACGCATCCACTTACTACACACAGACAAACACACACATACAGCACCAGTAGCAGCAACAACAACAACAGTAACATTCACGTTCTCGTACCGAACAAGATATCCACTACTAAACTCTCATTCCATTCATTTATATATAAATACCAAGTTCACACTTGAAACTTCATGTCATTCCCGGTTGTCTTGTCAAAACTTGTCATCTTGTCATCCTTTCGTCCCGCCAAGCTTCATCGTCGTCCCCTGAAAGAGGAACATTCTTAACTTGCCCCGTGGATAAACCTTTTCTATCATCAACAACAACAACAACGGCATCATCATCCTCATCACCAACATACAAGAGTCGTAGAAATCTCTACTACAAATCCTATCAACTCACAACTTTGCCACTTTCCCGTCAACTTTCACGCTGTGCACACACTTCCAATTTTTTCCCCGTCATCATCATCATCTAGTTCATACAGTGTTGTCGACCGATTTCGTTCTCATCCTTCCATGAGAAACATGTCTTCTATCGCAAGGCCTCCTTAGGTCACAAAGATTGACTCAATTAGTTCAACCTTTAGCAGTGTTTGTTTTTTTTTATCACCGACAGTAGTCACATGCAAGCTGATACATAAGACAGAATGATTAAAATGGAAGGAACACCGGTGTCCCTGTCGGATGAGGAGGAGTGCGTGAAAAGTGAGAAAACTCAACAAATTAAAGACGACGAGCCCATGGAACTTGCCGGTTCGGAACTTGTGAAACCAGTGGATTTAAGCAATAATAACAATAATAATAACAACAACAATAGTGTTCCAACTTGTGTGGGTGCAAATAACAATCACAATCATCATCACCATCATCATCATATTCAACCTCATCATAATAATCATCAGCAACAGCAACAAATCAATGGAGCACCTCTTCTTGGTGGTGGTGGCAGTGGAAGTAATAGTAGTAGCAGTAGTAACTTATCTACCGGTGTCACAAGACTCGAAGGTGTTAACCCAATGAGGAAACTAGCTTTTTCTGTGGAAAATATATTAGATCCTAATAAATTTACTGGAAAAGCCAATAGTTTGGCAGCAGTGTCAAAAAACTTGTTTCCACCTGAGTTGTTGTCACATCAACAGACATCAAACTTTCGCTTCGCTTTCAAAGATGTCCACGGTACGTCAACTTCTCTACGTTTTACAGCCGTCCCCTTCATCTACCTCTAATGCCATAAGTCTACCCGCTGTTGTTGAAAATGTTCATACTTATTCGAGTTCATTTAACCGCATCATATCATTTCATTCCACCTCCGATTAGCCATAACATCTGCCCGTGTCAGTGGAATTAGATTCGCATGTCGTAGGGCATGACCACAGAATCCTCTGAAACTTCGGAAACTCACGGAGTCAGTGCGCCCCAGAACGTATCTAAAATTTCTCGAATTATTTGAAATCATTGCTCTCATTTTCGCCATGAGTGTACAACTTAAAGGCGCAAGTATGACACTAGAATATAAAAACGACAGTACTGAAAATATATGCTTTATCTTTATTGTAATGCCAAGTGAGTCTATCCGTAAAGCCAGAGTGTAGGCTAATCACACCGGTTTGCACAACAATAGCAGATTTTTCTGTCATTCATGGGAATTAAACAGGTGCTGTATCTCAGGATGCACTCACCCAGAATACTGGAGGGTAGATTTAGCAATGAAAATCAGTTTAACGGGCAGTAAGGATTAGATCCAAGAATAATAGATGGGTCAGTCATTGCATCTATTCTCAGGGGGTATGCACCCTTCTGAGTACATGCGAAACTGTCTTCAACCTTTAACGCTAACAGGAAGAGAAAGGGTTAAAAATTAGTCCCACCAAATCTCGATTGTTTTACGTGCAGGCAACGCAACAGAGCTGGGTCCATTCCAGCCCCAAATATGTATACGTTTTGCCATAAATTTTCAACACATTATCCCGACGTAGGTACGACGCAGGGCTTGAGATTGTTCAGCCCTTGGATTATTTGTTGACACTGGAAATCTCTCCAGTGTTTGAGGAAATGTCATATTATGTATGCATATAATTGATAGAGTGATGAATGAGTGGGTTGAACTCGAAACTTTTGAGGACATTTTGTCCCATTGCTACATAAACCTTAATGTAATTCTTTGCCTCATTGCTCGAGGTCTTAGGATAAGTACATGTCCCTCCTTCTGGAGCTCGTCCTGGCTGACGACGATCTTATCCCCGCTCCTTTTCGTTTTCATGGAGAAGATTCTTTTTTAATGTTTACACGTGCAAATGGCATATAGACAGTGAATTTACATGAGGCGTGGAGTGGATGTATGTAAGTGTGTGCGCACATATTGCTCCAAGCTCTACCCAAAGAGTTTTTTCTTTTTAAACATTTTAAATAAAATTAAAAATACAAAGACAGAGAGCAAACAAAATTTTCTCTGATTGCTTTTCACGAGGATGTAGAAAAAACGAGGTATAGGATGACGATGTTAGGCAGTGGCAACCCCTTCTGAATTAAGTCCCTCAGGAATTACCTTTACGTTGATAGTCCTCTCTTCTTCTTCTTCTCCTCTTCGCTCTTCTCCTTTCTACGTATGCAATGGAGAAGAAAGAGAAAGCTATTTGAACAACAACAGCAACGGCAGCTTGCGATAGACATGAGACATGACTAAAGTGGAGTTATATTATATTCACTTTTAGATGCGGATCCAGATTCGACAACAACGACGCCGCCGAACTCTGACCTCCTGACTTCACCATGTGAAACTAGCTTTGGGGATGAAGAAAACTCCTGTGACCTTCTTCTCGATGATGACAACTTCCGTGACTCTTCCGACTCAATTACCGGTGATGACGTTTTGTCCAATGACAAGTCGGACTCGAAGAATCGGAAAAAGTCTTCCAAAAATTCCAGTAGTGACACTAAGTCAGGTAGTAGTCCTTTTTCTTAACTTTCTGACATTATCCAACCCAGCGCTTTCTCTGAATTTAGGAAATAGCTCTTGAAGGTGGAGGTATGTAATGCATAGGTTCGGAACTTTACTGTAGCTATATTCAAGCTAGCAATCATTTCATTGGAGACATTGTGTAGATAGTATTGTGGGAAAAGTGTTGATATTAGCGATAAATGGTAGTTGTGTTCCTGAAACTTTCTTACCCAAGAGAGAGAGAGAGAGAGCGGGAGTATGAAAGGATTATAAGAAAGTTTTTTCACGCGTTGGAAGATACACAAGACCATCTAACTTCCATGTTTACCTCCAGAGCTTTTCACATTTCAGAGTCTTAAGTACTTATACCTTTTTGGTATCTATAATAGCTGAACCAATTACATTAATAGCTACAATATTGCCGTCAGTAAGAGTTCCAGAAGCATGCGTCGTAGCAAAAGCCATAGTAACAGAGTGCTTTGCAATGTGACCAATGAAGAACTTATGTTTATTATTCGACTGAAATTACAGGTAAACCACGAAGAGCCCGGACAGCATTTACTTACGAGCAATTGGTGGCCCTAGAAAATAAGTTTAAAACAACTCGATACCTTTCTGTTTGTGAGAGACTCAATCTAGCCCTTTCACTTTCATTGACGGAGACTCAAGTAAAAATATGGTTTCAAAATCGTCGAACAAAATGGAAAAAACAAAACCCTGGGATGGATGTGAATAGCCCACCTGTGCCGACACCCACTTCAGCTGGTTTGGGGAGCTTTGCTTCGGCCAATTCAGCTTACTCGGCCGCAACCCATCATCTTCTTTATCCTCATATGACAGCGTACCTGGCTGGAGGGAGCGTCTCAGGAAGTGGATCATTAGGCGGAGCTTCAGGTCCTCTCCTTTCCTACCATAGTGCAGCTGGTGGCCCACCACCCAATTCTTTCTCCTCATCCTATTTTTCACATCTCAGTCATAATTCGTAGAAAGCTCAATATAATAATACTATACAACAAACAAAATCTAGTGACCATTGTTCGCAAGTATTTACGAATAACTTTTTTCTGTTGCTAATAAATAACACACAAAATACGATAATGTTGAAACTTAGAATGAAGGAATCAAGTTTATATAAAATAGCTTATATGCATAGAAAATCTTAGTAAAAATAGCAGCCGCTACAGTGTCACGTAAGTTCAAGCTGTTCTACAGCGGCCGGAAGGACATCGCGGAGCACATTTGTAACTGGAATTCTGGAGATTAAATGGTTTCACATGAGGAAATACCATGGAAATGAGAAGCCAGTCAAAGAAAAACATACTATATTCAATAATATGCACGAGTTTTGGAAGGTAAAAGAAGAAGAACATACCTATTGGTTGGTTGATAGTGAAAGGGTTTATTACGCATGTGTGCATTGGGGTGGAAAGCTTTGCCCGTCTGCTTTCCATAAAGAAAGAAAGGGTTACCGTGCGCCCTTGAAGACAGAAGAATAATGCTTCCATGTGCGTCCTAATCCAGTAAACGGAACTTGGCTGCTAATGGTTAGAACATGATGCTAAATAAGGCACATCTCAAATTTGATAGTATACGCCATATTATAATAATAATAATAATAATATTGTAGGGAACTACGGATTGAAGGAGACATTTGTGGTGAAATTCAACGTCTAAAATTAATTACCTTGTAAGGAGTTGAGGACTGAGGAAACCCAAGAGCGCATCTTTTACACACTTGTTTCCCAATGTACGTTTCCCAGTTCAGGTCGATACATTTTAGTATGATAGTGATGATCGTCACATTATATAAGAACCACCACCCACACATGCAGAAATACACACCACTGCTGCATTTAGTTGTGAAAGCATCCTTTAATAAGTACGTTTAAGCACGTCTGTATGTATGCATAATTTGTGTGTATCTATTATGTACATGTAATGACAGGATTTGTGAGAAAGGAAAATACGATATATTTTTGATTGCCTTGTACATGATGTATTTATCATCGTGGGTGAAAATAAATAAACCAGCTTGAAGTAATTTGAAGGTTCAAACTACCTACAGATCCTTGTTTACTTTCCCCTTGCCTTCTTCCTCTTCGTCTTCTTCATCTGCTCATTTTCCATAATCACAAAGGCTAATAATACATGTAGCTAACTAAATAGGTTCATACTGACATAATCATTATGACACTATGAGTTAGTTAAACTAGGAGGAGGAGACGATGATGATGATGAGGACAATGATGAGAATGAGCTAATCCACAACTGCATAATTTAGGATTTTCCATCTTTTCATCCCCAGTGTACTCATCTAGTTACAAGGAGCAAATTAGACTGCACTCTAATTGCCTGCGTATTCCCTGGATGTTCACACAGTTGAGAGGACACATGGAGCGTCCCTTAGAGTTACATGGGGTTGACGTGATGAGCTCGCCTCCTGTCTTCCTTAATATGTAGACTGGTGTATAAAAGGAAAGGAAATTTATAGAGGTGGGCTTAGAAGACGTATAGTAGTAGTAGCTAGGCAAGGAGGATCTTTACTGAATCGAATAAAAAGTTCTATAATAATTTTTGCAAGTCTTTTTTCCCTTGAATCACTTTCGATGGAGACAATCAACGTGAAGAAAGAATGCTATATTTTTTGCTCGTTAAATTTTCACGGCAGGTTGTGATGTCAGGACGACCGGGAGCTATTCAGACGGAATCCTTCCGTCAGTTTGCTCAATTCAGGCGTGACAAATGCTCACTTAATTAGTACACTCTGGCAGGAGTATAATCACTTGGCTTTCACCTACCTACTTCCCTTTACCTGTGCCCTCACCGTTCCTTCACTTCGCTTCCTCTTCTCCCTCGCTCTATATCTGTCCCTTTCTCCCCTCCATGCTATAGACACTCGCTTCCTTCTTTCTGTATAGTCATTCTTAAGCCTCCTAGCTTAATGCTGACTTGTTCTCTGCTTGGTCTTTTTCAAGTGCAAACTTAAATTACAGGTAGGAGTAGCAGCAGTAGTAGTCATTGGAGTAACAGATAATTTCAATTGTTCATGTTGTTCATTAATTTTATTCCGTTCAACTGAATCTTACGAACATTTGTAAAGCATTGAGGGGAAAGTTTAGGAAAATTTCTCAATAATATTGCGTGGTAGAACACGGACCAACTTGCTACCGGCGTTCACCTGTTATAATAATGAGGTTATTGGAGTTTGAATTAATTGGTACGAATGATGATGCTTCTGCCACAGGGTTTTTCCTCTGTATATCTCTCTCTTCCTCGTTGCTTTTTTGAGTACATTTACGAGGAACATCAGAGAGCCAGAATTTGTGGGAGACTTGTGGGAAAATAAACTTTAATTCAATGTTAGAAGTGAGAGGATTCAAATGGAAAATTGGAGAACGTTGTATAAGGACTAGTGTTGCGTGGTCACATCGGACTCACATTCCCTGATCAGAATTGCCGTAGTATAAGTTACCACTAGACGGAAAGAGAGATAAAAGAAGTACACAGGGTGAGTTGGGACAGAAGAAGTATAAGCACACTCATGACGATGATGATGAGGATGATGATACTGATGAGCATTAGATCCTATCCGATGCTCATTGTGTATAATAGGACGACCATGTGTGTGGTATGTTATCACTTGGTAATAATAATGATGCTAAAAGAGATAGATGGAAGTGCATATAGCCTATTAATAAATGAGGATCCCATGAGGAAAGCCATAAATTTGTGGACGAGAGCAGAGGGGTGTTGCACAATGGCGTCGCATGGCCCAATTATGGTAGAATGTGCGAATGAAACTCTAACTGACTCTCGACAAAAAAACTTAGAATAAAGTTTACCTAAGGGAATTACGGCACAAATTACAACTTATCTAAGTCTCTCTTTCTCTTTCCGTATGTTCCTCCATTACATTATACCACCATACTAGTATGTAACAATACTCACAAGCAAAGGCATGGGTTTCAAGACAATGCTTAACTTTTACTACACCAAGTACTCCTTCGCTATATCTCCCCTGAACTCATTTGCTCACACATGTGAACGATACGGAAGTAAGTATGGAAGACATACAGAGCAGGAAAAAGTTTCAAAACTTCAATAGTAATAATTATATCAGTAATAACAATACGAGAAAATATTAGGCAATAATAACGAGGGAAATCAGTCTTTCTTTGGTAGTTGAGTCGTGGGTTGTTCTGCGTATGTACTGTGACGTTTATACTACAACTGACTCATAGTTTCCTATCAAGATTTTGTTACAGTGTTATCATTACATTATGTGTTTTACTAGTAGTGGGAGACAAAGAATTTTTGAGTGGAATAGAAGGAGTAGCAGTGTGAGTATATGGCTGGCTGAAAAATGTTGTGAAACCATCCCATGTACAGCCAACCAAATTGTGCACTCTCTCTCGCTCCTGTGAATATTTAATGCGTCCAATTTCCACTTCATATTCGTACATATTCGCCAAGGGATTTGAATCCTGCGAAAAAATGTACTGTCATTTTCTTTTCGATATCAGTGTAGATAGGACCCTGGAGAGTTTCGCTGAAGCAAATAACACAAGAATAATGCCATCTTATTGCATTACAGGATATGTAACGACCGAATAAATGTAATAATGGCTTCATGTATCCAGAATTCCACAGTTCTCCTCTATACTATTCCTCTTCTTCTTTTCGTCTTTCAGGTTTCTCAAACGCATGAAGACCATACAGTAGATAGCTAAAGCTAAAGCTACGAGGACAATTATTACACTGGAGCACATACACATCATCTGGTTCTACTGTTTCGGCCTGTCAAAGCCCTGCCGACGACAAGTCCGGAGCATTATGAGTACGATGATACACCCGCCCGTGTGTGCCTATATATGTACAGTCTACCGTATCCCTTGTGTGTTTCCCACATGGCATTTCTTCGCTTCACCGCTGTTTACTATAATACTACTAAACAATTACGGCCGCTCTTCAATTCAGATCTCTGTCCTTCTGTCTGTACGTACTGTAGTCCGAGGTGCAGGCCCTCTGAGCCATCCATGACGAGGCTGGCTCTCACCCTCATTAATGCTTGCTCAATCCCATTTTCCATCTATTATACACATGTAAACATACTATGCCCCTGAAGTATGTACAATACAAGGAAATATTTTGCCCCGTAGTTGTCCACTTAAGGTCAATTGCCTCGGAAATTCCCTTTTAACCGAAAGGAATGGACAATTTGGACAAAACGATACCTAAAGGCGTTAACGCACACAAGCTATTACCTTCAACAGTATTTCTGGCGGCGGCATAGCAAGAGTGGGAGGTGGAGATGAAGGACTACTAGAACGAAGGAGGAGATGTGCGGTAAGGATAAAAACTGACCGGGTAAAATATAAGACACAGATGTTTCCGCAGTATTACTTAGATGGAAAGAGAGAGTGAAAAACTTGCCCATCAATTTGCTCCTATTACCGGAGATCAAGGACCGATTTACTCTTGAGTCCTTCCCACATACTAAGTACATATGAATTTATAGGGAAGCCATGTAACTCGTGAATCATACCGATCAATGGGTCGCACAAATGACACTATAGCGCTACTCACCAGTTGTACCACTATAGAAATCAGCCGAGCATTGTCATTGATACTGTCACTACACAACAAAGCATGTAATGTGTTGTGGGTGCTGGAATAGATAGAAAAAAACAAGCTTTTTTTGGGTCCGTTTCCTTCGATTCCTCTCTATCGACGGAAGACCATGTTCCAAGTCCTGTCAACATGCTCCCCTCAAATCCGTAAACTTTCCAGTCGCGCGCGAATACACAAGCCAAGGTGGATATGTCGGATGGAGTGTGCAACATATATAATGGAAGAGAGTGAACAAGTCTACCTTTTTAGGCTTTGCAAACATTTTCTTGCATCCAACCTCAATTACCCCGCAAAGTCTCTTGACGCAGGAAGCTACCTCAACTTGGCCTGTCTCTTTTCTCTTCCTTCACTCTAGCTACGTCTCAGAGTAAATCTAATGGAAGGGTTTTAGAATGGTGCTTGTTATGTTCTAAAGGTACTCTCTCCGTTTCCTCTATATTCTCCTGTCTTTCTCTCTCTCTCTCTTTCTATCTGCTAATGCAAGGAATGGGAAGACAAGTGGTGGTATGTGGTAAGAAGAAGATCGATATAAAATCAGGGAACTGTTTACGAAGTAACATTTTACTGGTTTCCCTCAACCTCATTCTCTTATACTCTACTTGAGTTTCTCTCTTAAACTTCTCCTGTCTTTTCCTTCTATATGCCTTTTCTTCCAGCCATAATTCTTCTCTAAAATGTCTTAACTGTTGAGAGATCATGAAGGTAAGTGAAAGAGCAGAGAGGAGAAGAAGAAGAAGACAGTTGACTTAGCCAGTGAAGGAGCAAACAGGAATGAGGACGGCGAGGAGAGTTTCAGAGGAAATTGAAATCATCAGCGCAATTTATTTTATAGGACTCCCCTTGTTTCCTTAGAAATCAACAGGCAATGAACAAAAATAGGCTGCTGAGAACAGGCAAAGCAGACTTATATTATAAGTTATAGAGAGAGAGGCAGGGACAAACACATCTTGACGAGAAATTGCCTCTAACTACAGCTCGTGCCATTGAACCAAGCAGCTAGCTAATTATTTCTCTCTTCCAAGTAGTTACTTGAGAGAATAACAGAAGGAATTGGGAAAATCATGTAGAACAAGTTATATGACATGGCTGGCCGAATATCAGACGATAACAGATTGATGACTTCATGAGTTGCTCCTGTCTGAAGGAGCCATCGTCTTCCTCTTTTTCTCATCTCTCCTGCTCTCTTTCTCTCTCTCTCTCTCTCTCTCTCCCTCCTCAAGAAGCGTGCGTCACTTATTTCGTTGCACAGCAATATTACTCCTACTTTTCCATGACTAAACGTATGCTCTCATATTACTCGACGAATGAAGAATTATTACCGAGTTAGAAAAGCATCATCATCCCCACTCTCAGACTCATACTTGTTTCTTTTACTTTCCTTATATAACCTTCCATCTGTGTCATAGCAGGGTTGTTTTTACATTGACTTGCATGCACATTCTGTGAGAGTGAGTCTTGGGCCGTCTAGTATGTGGCATGGATGTGAATTTGTGTATATGAACGTTCTCCGGTAATATCATTGAGGAAGGAAATAGTGGAAATTTTTATGATGTTTGTACAGTGGTGGGGTGATGCGAGACATGTTTGTTGTGAATTTAAGTTCATTGCATTGGATCCATGTGAGTCTATTATGGGAAAAGGACGGGGTTGAATATATTATGTGCTATAATTGGATACAGATTTCTCTTAAAGGATGTTACGGCCAATACAGTGGAAGCCATTTTTGAGCTACTATTTGTATGCCTTGATTTCTTCCACGGAAAGTAGTTTTAATTATGAAAGGAGAGGGAGTCAAGTTTGTTGGGTTAGATTCAGTGACCGTATGGGATTCAATTTAGGCTTCATTTTACATGAGATGGAGAAAGAGAGAGGAAAGATCTATTGGGACCTAAAAAAGTCTTTATATATAATGATAGGTATAGCTTTTAATTTCAAAAGGTTCTCTCTCTCTCTCTATTTCGCTCACTCTTATTATTGTCAGAGAGAGAGAGAGAGAGGGAGAAAGAGAGAGAGAGAGAGTCGAAACTCGAAACTCATGACTGACGAGTTAGTAAAGTAGCGATGAAAAAGGCGTATGTGGGGATTGAAGAGTAAATATTTGTAAACGCTCAGCTCGCCAGAAAATTAAGACTTAACTGAATTGAACTGGCAAGCATACGGAGCATATACACACTTACTTACTCTTCAGAGGTACACGCCAGGGAAAGAGAGTCCGAGAACGAGAGAGAGAGAGAGAGAGACATACTACAAGCACAAACACATAGTTTGATATTACGCTCTTCAGCTTTGATGGAAATTAGTAATGACTTTAACAATTAGTTAAACATGAACAAATGGGCTATACATTCTCTGCTAGTGGGCAAATCTCTTGGGAATTACTTGGTACACACAGTGTGGCGCAGAGCTCGACGGAATCGCAGCCATTCAACTTACACATTTGTCTGAGTCGTCAGACTTGTAATCGCTATATAGCTCGTCCTTGTTGTCGGCACTTCACTCGCTTTTCAGCTCCCACCCCCTCGGTCACTTGTCCACTCATTCATTCATCCCACAAATATATGTAAAGTTGTTCCTCTTTTTT
>JAQFYD010000902.1:0-14578 GCA_034694225.1 Bourletiella hortensis | reverse complement strand
ATTGAACCATTCAGGGGCTACGAGAAGTAGCTTTTTGCAACAGCTTAGGGTGCAAATACTTTTGTTAGCAACTGTATTAGCTTGTAGGACTATATTGAGTATTATAAGTATTGGCAGAAAACTATTTTATAGTGCCACTTTCTATTTTCTATTGCCAGTGTACTAATACATTTATTTACGAAGTACCTATTTATATTGAAACTAATTACATTGCTAAAGTACAATATTTAATTGCCACTAGTGTTATTGCCGTAGTACAAAAAAAATATTGCCGAGAAAATAAAATTCCTAGATAATATGAATATCTTAATTCGGATTCCGATTTTTTGAATACGAATACCAATTCGCGCGCCCAGCCTTACTTTTGTAAATTTTCATTTTTCTCATTCCAATAAACTGCTGACCTAAATGTCAGCGTCTTCCCGTTCTGCATATCTCCCAGAGCTTATCTCCCACGACTTCATTGATATGGTTTAAAATGATCTTTGCAGTTCATCACTAAGTATTCGTTCAGTCCTTTCAGTTCGCATAATAAACAATTGATTTTGAAACACCAGAATTAGTGGAGAGAACTGGCTTCAATGGAAGACTGTAATAGATTGCCGAGCTCGCGCTCTGGGAAGACAGAAACGAATTCAAACGTTCTCACCGCAAGCTTTGCGTCTTGGGCACTGATAGGTTCTTAAGGCCGGTTCACACAGGGATACAAAAATTTCAGTGAAACAAAGTTGCCGCGAAATTTTTATTTCTGAAATAGAAATTTCATGAAATTGTTTCATGTTGTGAATTCACACATTATGAATTTGTTTAGCCCATTAACAATTGGCACTTTGAAATTGCGAGGGCCCTGGCTGGCGCGGCATTTGTTT
Source organism: Bourletiella hortensis (assembly GCA_034694225.1). Taxonomy (NCBI): domain Eukaryota; kingdom Metazoa; phylum Arthropoda; class Collembola; order Symphypleona; family Bourletiellidae; genus Bourletiella; species Bourletiella hortensis. The sequence continues at coordinate 13,709 of JAQFYD010000902.1, read as the reverse complement.
CGTCCAATGGGAGCTACAGTGTTTCATGAAACATGAAACAAAATGCTGCTGGATAAAATTTGTTGCATGTGAAATTTTTGTTGCGCGAAACACAGTTTCACTGAAACTTTCTTGCGCGTTCACACACGTGAAACACAATTTCGTGAAATATTTCATGTTTCACAGGCGAAAAATTTCCTGTGTGAACCGGCCTTTACTTAATTCGTTTGAAAAGCAACCTCAAGCTTGAGTGTTCCGAGTTTCCTCCTACATCCAAATCATCCGAATTTTTCGGATTTGGGGGATTCGAATTTAAAACCAAGTTTGGAATACCGATTTTAATATGAATGTTTTCTTCCCTTATCGAGTGATTTGAATTCGGATATGGATGGATGAAAAATATGAATGTTTTTCGGATACCAATTGGAATTGCAATTCTAATTTCATTCCCTGCATCAACGCTTAGGCAAAATTAAATAAAAGTGATACTTCTTGTCGACAGCGCAACTAGTATCATACTAGTAGCACAGTCGTAGAAACCACATGCGCAGTCCGCAGGGTGTAGAGTTTAGTTGCAATTAATGAGAGGATGGATTTCCACCAATTTGAAATTCCTTGAGTAAATGTAGGTTTCTATGAATGTCAGTTACTTTACCATCACTCCTGCAGCAATGAGGCAAACTCCTGGAAACATTTCGAAGAGAAAGGCGGGCATGATTGTACCCAGCCACAATCAAACACCAACCGTTCCTTCTTTAGATGCTGAAATAAGGCAGCAACAATTATCTCATGAAACAGTTCAAAAAATTACCCACCGGTTATTATTAGAGAACTGATGTAAATGCTGTAAAAGCTTATTGTGGGATACTAGGGCTTTACGCCTGGGTCAAGGCTGTTTTGTGGCCCTGACTGCACGATCTTAGCGTCAGGTATTGCCGCACCGGCTATGCTAACTCGTTCGATGCGATGCAACTAAAGGGATATCTTTAGAAACTCACATGAAAGGTTGGCTACACTATTTACCGAATGTGAGAGAAATGTTTACGAGTCAAATAGCTCCCAGGACAATACATGCATACCGCATGTTAGTACTTCCGTTTCCCTTCAAGCAGCACGTGCACTTAAACAGACAGGTCAGACATGGGGGTTCATACTGATGAACTTGCTGTTGCTGATACGGTGGCCTCCAATTTTGTGGAAATTGTGCTGTTAGAGGCTGCCCAATGGAGTAATAGTCTGTAGGAAGCCCAGCACGGGACCCCAGTAGTTGTCCCTGAGATCTAATATATATGGCGGTGGTGGTGACGACTCCATCGTAATTCAACCAATTAAACCTTTCCGTCTGTAATTAATAGCGGTTATAACAAGTATGAAATCAGAATTTGTGCAAAAATGCAAGCCGGCAAGTCTCAGAGGGAACTTGCGGTACGTCGTTTTACACAAGGCTTATACAACACACACTGTGTTGTATAACCCTTGGTTTTACAGATATACTCTCGGATTGTCCTTTTCTGGAGCGTAGCAGTTCATTCTCCAGCAGGCTAACGCACCATGAAAATGATCCAGATATTCAAATGTACTGGGCTAATAACAAAACATCTTAGATACCTCGAAGTCAATTCAAACCCCCAAAATATATTTCCAGGGCCCTATTTCATAAAATGGATATTGAATTTTTTGGGGCTGTGTCCTAAGCAATAAAATTGGCTAACAATTCAACCACCATAGATGCACACAGCAGCTGAATGAAACCAATGGCTTCGAAGGTGCCGCTTCACAATGTCCCGTCCCGATTGTCGCCTCCAATAATGACATCGCTGAAACAATATAAATAATTCTCATGGTGTCAGGGAACTATTTTTGAAATTATTTGTAAAAGCCTAGAAATAAATAGCTGTTAATGCCGGTTATTTGGTTAGTTTGGATGTTATGTGCACAGACCGCGGATTTCATACGTTATACCGAATACCTACGTTATATGCATGTACGTGATAGCAAGTTTCTACTGTAATTCATTGACCTAGCCCACCGTAACCCGAAGTAATACTCTCGATGTGTGCATTTAGGCTGACATCGTACCCGTAGGCATGCTATTAGTAAGAAAAATAAAGGTCTGATTTTAATTTCCTTTAGCTGCATGCCCCCCACATGTTATTTCTGAAAGTTTTGCCCCCTCTGCCCTTCAGTATTTATTACTGAACAATTAATAATTAACTTCAGAACATAATGAAGCACGTGGAAATTCCAGAAGGGGTACAATTTTCGGGTCTAGGATATCTCGCCCAGGCGCAACTCACCCACCCTTGCTCGACCAGCCACGACGTCGTCCTAGCCACGACTTTGCTACTTGTTAAACACACAGGCTAAAGACTGAATAGATATCAGCTTCTTAATTGGACGAGTTAACGTGGTCAACTTAGGCATGGTTCAGCTAGACTAGGGCAATTTTGGACACAGTTGACCTGGGCCTGGGCAATTATGACCGTAGATGAAAGTGGCTTGATCATTCACGACCCTTGATGAAATCGACCGGGACAATTATACCATACCAAGAATACCACCTACACTCACAACTACGACCATGGTTTGGATTCCAAGTAACGCGAACTCTACTTGGATTCAGCATTCAAGCTCTGTAATACTTTCGAGTTCCCCATTGGATCTGAATACCCAACATTCAAAGTTGTTCAACGCACCAACGCTGCCCACTTACGATAATTCCCAACCTCTGATTCTGCGCTTTGGGAATGACTATGCCATCATTATGTGTGCTACCCCTGGTATTAAGTTACTGTCTAAATTTCTTGCGCAATCGCTCCAGTAAAGAAAATAAATGGACAAAACTGTTTTGCGAAATTCAAGATCGAGTTTTTCTAGCGCTAGTTAACATGGTGCCACGTATGCAACCGGAGGGGGCCCTTTGCAAGCAGAGGAGTGATGTACGCCTATGCTGCTCCATTTTGCTCGCCAACACACCGACGGCTGCTGAGGGAGACATTATTGTGTGGTTCACTTTCATACCGGTCCTTTCATCCATCCACCCATATAGCTACCCACGAGTTAGCCAAATAATAATTAATGCTTATTATATGAAGGAACAGCGGCTAAAGAGCAATATCTGAAGAACTTTATTCGTTAATCCAATATCTTACTAAGCTACCTGTCCTGCTTCAAAAATCCTGTGAGGTATTCCAGCACGTACATATCCTGTGGCTTTACCTTGTGATAAGTAATAGGTCTATCTGCAGTATTCGATAGTGACTTGGGAAAAGAATCGAAATTATTGTTGTAGACATGGTTTACGTTAATTTTGGATGGGAGGTATGACTCGCCATGCCTACTTTAACTTACTTTTTTCCATTTACTGTATTCGGGAACAGCTTTCAAATATTCTGCAGGATTGTAGGTAAGGAAGCGATGCCTTCCCTTCTCATCCAATATGGTTTCTGGAGATATTGCGATGGAACGCATGCATTCCCCAAATTCGGCGTCCTCCCATCCATGAAAGTCAGGCCTTATCCCCGCATAGCATTTTTCAGGATGAGGGAGCGCCTTCTCGATAAATAGTCGTAGGGCTTCCCTGCTCACCACATAGCCTACAGCGAAAATTCCAATTCTATTATGTACATGCTCAGCCAACAGTTAATAGCAACGACAGAGGTAAGAGCTAATAGCGAACCTGTGCCGCCGTAGTGATACGTTGCATTAGTATGAGTTGTGGCCCCTTTACGACCTAAAAAGTGGGGTTCCCTCTCGTCGTAATTGCTCAGCAAGGAGTGCAAATTATCCATAAAGACCCAAGTGTCATCATCTGCCTTCATGAACCAGTCCGCGTCATAGCGATGGTGTTCCCAGATGTACTGAAATGCTTTTACAGTTTTTGGCCACAACTTGCTATGGCCCTCTTCCACTCCAGGTAAAGCAATCGTTCCAAGTTGTTCATCTGCAGTCATATGGACCATCATGCTAGATGAAGCGTTTAGGAAAGTTCAACGACTCCAAGCTTACCGCTTTGGGATGACATGAAAAGTAGAACGTCACAGCGTGAGCCCCACGTCCTTTTCACATGAATAGCTCTGGTCATGTGATTTGGTACGCCAGTAAGTATCCAGCAAAGGATCGTAGGCTTTATTTTTGGCTGGGCCAGCAGCGATTGTTTCTGCAAGTCTGAGGGAAGCTGGCGAACTTTGAGCTGACTATGTATCCGCATATGAAATTCATCACAAGCATTATTGAGCTGATTCACGATACGCGTCAGAATCGTTGTCATCCAGTTTAAACACTTACATGTTGCCGAGATTTGCTGATGCTTTCTGTGTCACATATCCACGTGTGACGGCAGGGTAAAAATAGCTGCGGTGGCAGTAAACAAAAATGGTAAGAACAATCACAGGTATGATCAGGCGTTTAAGCGAAACTCTGAAGTTTCCCATTTCATAACTTTAATGCTCACTCAAGGTAGGCTGGCCCAGCCTGGCTGGGGCTTTGACTTTGTGTGCAGAATGGAGTCGAAGTTAAAGCTAGAAGCGTTTAAACGGGGCGGTCGCCTGCAAATATTTTTGATGCTCTTGTCGTCATTTAGGTAAACAAGGATGAAAATAACCAGCTGTCGGTTGTCAACGGTAGCAAAACTCCTGAAATTAGGATGCATGACTTCTCCAAAATGTTCTTCCAGAGAGAACGGAGAAGCAAGCGGGAATGGCAGGACTTACTTATGATGGACTATTACCATTGTGTGTGCAAAAATGTACCACTTAGTTACTTTTTAATTAAGGGCGGTCATATTTAATCAGTAATTTGCTTTTAATATATAATTTGAAGTAGATTTTGAAAGCCCATTTCAGTTCTGTACACCTTCAAAGCAAAAAGTAATCAGTACAGCTTACAGGCCAACATCGCCGTCCCACAGGCTCAACTTGCCTAGCTCATGCCGAAACTTATTAATATTTCGTGGTAACTGTATTTTATATACCAAGTTCTTAGAAACCTTGAACTTAATGGGGGTCGCCAGGGTCATTTCAAGTTCACTGTGCACTAAGACACAATATGTTAGAATGCGTTCGATGGATACGAAGTAGCAATAACAGCATTTGCAAATTGACCTAAATCGTAATGCTGGCTACAGCTATTTTTTCAGGCTAGCTATTGTTTTCTTTGTTCCTGCGGAGAAATCGTAGCTCTAATTAGACTTGACACTTTCCTTTTCGGCACTTTCGAGTAGAAACGTGTGGAGAAGAATCGTATACAGTATTTCAGCAGGTTATCAGACTTTAAAACTCTTGGCTAACCACTGGGGAAGCGAAAGGTGAGTCAATTTTATTCATATAGGAACCCAAAATTTTGTGATTGTGCATAAATACGTTGCCTATATGGCTCCACCTAAGCAATGGGCAAGACGCATATCCAAGGCGACGGGCAAAATGCTATACCTAACTTTACGTAGGAGGTCAACGTGTACGCAGTTACAGCTCCCCACATAGACGCATGCAAAACAGGCTATAGAACAGTGCGGTGGGCAGTAAACTTAATGCAGCTTTATTGTCACGGTAAATTTTTAAAACAACGACCCTGGTGTGCATGTCACACCTGTAGGACATTACATGGGTCGTTCTTTACCTGATACATGCTTTTGAGCGATCCTAAATGGTCGTTTAGAATTCCAGAGACTAAAGTTTAAGTGTATTTTGAGCTTAGGAAAGGATGTGAGGATGGAATAACCCGTTCAGTGTAAGAAAGAAATTGCAAACAAATACTGCCATCACGCTGTACATTCAGCATGCACTAGAATCGGTCATGCAGGATCATCCTCTGAGCTGCAACACGTTTGACACCCTTATAATAGAATTTCAGTTGACTGTTCAACGTAGGAACCTCTATTGGAGCTCATCGTGCCTAACGTTATGTCTGTACTGTCATGTATATGCATTTCCAGATTTCCGGCTTCCAAAATTCCATCCACAAACGACCTTCCTACCTTTGATTGCACGGCAAGGGCTGCTTACGATGTGGCGGTGGGATTTGTGCGCTCCGTGGCTGCTTGTAGCCACAATTACGTTCACATGCTGGACGCCTTATGTGAGTTCTACTGGAACAGGGAAGCAGCATAAGCGTCAACATCCCAATCCCGTCAAACCTCAGAATGGGAGCGGTAGCATTCATACTCCTATCAAAGCAAACGCTGGGCACCGAAAGAACATGGCCGATAGAATTCAGGCTAACACATTACCTGAGCATGTGAGGGAATTAGGTAAAGTTGTCATGCAGTCGTTCCTTAAAAAGGAGGAGCTCATCGATGTTCGTATCCACGACTACATAAAATTAATAAGGAAAAGTAGAAGAGCATTTGGGGTCTTACCCCAGAAGTGGGCTGGTGCCGCCGAGCTTACGGCCCAGAAATTCTTGCAGGACGTCTCCATTGCTCTGGACGAAGCAAGATTGGCCAACAGAGAGATTACCTCATGGATGTCAAGAATATCCAGGCTTGGTGTTGGTAGTGCTCAGATGCCAAAAAACTCTACAGATGTTACAGAACCTGAAAAAACCAAATCTAGCGGACGAAGCGCCATGATTCCTAGTGCAGCCAGCCAGAAAAGAACGCATCACCATGGCCATGGTGGCAATCAATATCATGCCGATTCACATCCACCATCCCATAATCATATGAGCAGTAGGAGAAGAGTGCGAGACGTAGGAAATTCGACGATGGGCAAAATATCTTTAACAGACCAGTGCCGCCAATCGTTGGCTACCAACGTAACTTGGTGGGCGCCATTGCAAAACGTTCTAAAGGGTCTTGATGCAGCCATAAAGTGGTTTTCATTTTTGCAAGAACTAGAAAGCACTTTAAGGACAGTGGACGTGCAACTAAATGTCCTTGGAGGGCGGCTGGGCGAATTTGCTGGCTGGACCGGAAGTAATGGTGTAACAGCTAGTAACCTAAACGAGGCTCTTCAAAGAATATCTTCAGAGTACAAACTCATGTCGCTCGATGAAGGCATTCCAAAGCTAGTATCATCCGCTACGGCTCCAAGGATACAGTACTTAAACGAGGTAGTTAATGTCTCGCTCAAATTACGTGCGTCATGCTCCTACAACAACACAGAGTTGCGTGTACACAGTCCGTTTATCTTCATGAGCGAGGTGTTAGCATGCTTCAAATGCGAAACGACGGAAACGAAGATGGTCAGCATAATAGCAAGCAGTCGCCTATTTATTGACACGGACGTGCGATCTGCATCAATAAATTGCGGACAAACGTTCGATCTTACCATACTTGCGCCGGAATTGGCAGTTATCGGAAAACAACGCGTGCTGGACATATCCTCAGGTACAAACGAAGGAGCCGTCTTTAGCCTGGCACAAAAGCAATCTGGAGGAGAGCTGCTTATTAAATCGATTGGGCAAGGTGACCCCAAAAATTTTGTTCCTGCAATTTTGCAGTTCAGGCGTTATATACGGGAAGTCAGCAATTTGTTCTCACGGCCTGTGATACGGAATATGACAGAAACTCTAGATAAGAATGGAACACTTCTGAATCTGCATCTGACAACACACCTTGTTAAAGAGCTGACGGATCTTGAAAAGCTGATTCCAAGGCCGAGCCGGCGCTTCTCCCTGCTCTTCTATTATAACTCACTGGCCAAAAGAGCTCGTTCCCTAATGGAGTACTACGCGAATCAAGCTAAACCCGAGGATTCCCGGGTATTGCAGTTCTTACATTATACCACCTTGGCAGCCAAGCTGTGGATCCAACATCGTTATGAACCAATCCCAGTGGATGATATAGAGCCATTTATCACTTCGGAACGTGATCAGCTTGATAAAATTGAAAAAGGTTCGACGGAGCCACAGAGATTTCAGTACCTTCAGCAAGTGGAGACAGATTATAACAACAGGACGAAGGGCAGGCTTCGTGACATTAGTCAGATTTTCGAAGCTGGCTTTCTAGAGGGACTAAATGTCTCGGAGCTGTATCTACAAAATTTTACGCAACGTATTCTGATGGAAATTGAGCAGCTCAAGAATAGCAGCAGCCAAGAACTTGAAGAAAAACGGCAGGTGCTTAGAAGACACATTGTTGCAGGCGTTGTACAGCATCTCATCAAAACTTCCGGAGAAGCGATGGGTTTCCTTTCTGCTATCGTCGGAGCCGTTGCCTCTGGTTCTGCTAATGTAAGCAAGGCTATAGTAACTAATCAAAGTTCCACAGCCCCAGTGCATTTACCTGATCACGTTTTACAAGCTAACAAAAAGTCCGCATTGAGGTTTCGCGAGTCAAATGCTCGTAATTACCGTGGATTTCTCGCGCAGCTTGAAACAATTAAGGCTATATTATCTAAGCATGGCGGTTCGTTCCAGACAGTTCTTCAACGAATTACTGAGCTGATTGAAATCGCAAAACAGATAGCTGACAAACCGATCGGTGACGAGGGCGATTTTCCGCCCCGAGATAACTATGTTGCGTTTAAGCAGAAGCTCATTGGAGATGCATTTATAAGGGATGGGCAAAGGAATCTAAGCAACCTACTAAATGACTCAGGCGTGCAAGCAAGTTCAACAGGTGATGGTGGTACACCAGAAATGGTCAAAACTGTTGCCAAAAGAATCCTACTTTTGCCAATCGAATTTGTGACTTTTATCAGCTCTCTGACGTACAGCAGCTGGAAAGAGGTTGCGGACCAGGTTGAAAACGTGGAATGCCAGCTCAAGCATATTAAGGATCAAGAAAGAAAGATTCAAGAAGAAATGATACCTGATTTAGAGGCCCTCTTTGTAGAACTCGGTAGTACAGTTGAGACCTTGTGGGGGCAAATGCTCATTCCGTTTGACTCAATTTACTGGAGGATGGAATCAGCAATAAGGGACATTCACATCCAACTAAGGGAGCAATACCCGAAGGGAAGTGGTGTAGGCGCTTACTTTCACTCACAGCTGGGCAAACTAGAGGAAACGATGGGAACTCTTCATCTACATTACCGAAAATTGCAAATCTACATTGACAGAAGTGAAATTATTAATTTTACCGCTGCAGTACTTCAAGACCCAGGAAACTTCTTGTCTCCACTTACTGACAAGGAGCTGGAGACCAAAATGCAATTACTTCGTTACGAGCTGCAAGTCCACATCGTTCGGAAGCGAGCAGCTCTCGTCGGCAGCTCATACCGATACTGGAAATTCCCAGTGCTAGACCCTAAGCTTTGTGGGATTGACGAAGTCTTTATGCCGGAATTTGAATCAAATGAAACAATCTTTATTTTTCTCAACTATGCAAGTGCTAGTTTCGGCGATGTCGTAAGAGATTACAGACTATCTCAAAGTACCGTTAGCCCAGTGGACCAATACATCTTAATCATTCAGTATGGTCACGATACGCCACTGGGGGCCTTGTTTACATGGCCTAATTCCACGCATTCAGTCTTGATCCGATCACTTTTGCAAGGTGAAACGGTGCAGCTCTATTCCAGCTTACCCACGGTTCCGTACTTCTGTAATTCGCACAGGATCAATCGCCCAGTACTAAAATTCACCTCTCCTGTCAACGACAAGCCGGCTGAAGAGGAAATGAGCAAATTGCTTGAAAACTATGCCGTTACCCTTACACATCATGGATCAAATTTTTTCCTTTTTGATCAAGAGACATATCAAATAGAGGGGAACTCACTTTCGGCAATGTTTACTTTCAAACTTCAAAATTTTGAACCAGTGCAATCAAATGAGGTTTATAAGAAGATGGCTAATGGTACACTCAGACCAAGCGCATACGCTTTATGGCAAGTCAACATAACACCGCGAGAACCCAGCTTTGGCTACGGACCTCTTATGGATAAGGTTAACCTGTTCGATTTACACCTTCAAGGCAGCGCAACCTGTATATCTCTCAAATTTCCAAATGAAATAGCACATGCCAAGCCAGACTGCTCTGCCTAACCATAATGGCAAGTGCAGCAGCATCCCAACTTAGGGGTTCAGACCCATCGATTTCAACACTATTGTCATTCTCCCAGTCCAGCGTCTTGATTGTAATGTAATCGCTTCTATTATGGATAAATACATTCTTGTCCTTTGACTAATGTCAAACTCGTTTTGTTTGCTGCCAACAAATTCAAAATTTTATACGCATAGGTCTGGTCTCAGCGAGCCTTAACCTTGAGGGGTGCCGCGCTTGTCCATCTTATGCTTTCTCTATGGGCGTCATCTGTGTCCTGCCGGATCGTCAATGGCTCCCTGATGCACTTTACTTGACGTTGCTTTCCGCGAATAACTGGGTTGAGCAGCCAACGACGATAAATTTCATAAGACTGGCCTCACAAACTGTTTTCAGTTTCGTAAATTCTAGCTAGTTGCAATTAACTCCACTGCCACCAGGTTTTTTCGTTTCATACAAAGATTTGAGAATTTAAAGCGATAAACCCTTGTTGAACCGCTAGGGAGCTTCGGGTAGAGAATGCAGGCAAGGAGTCCTCCTTGCTTACTGGTCCATTCTGTGTAATCATTAGTTCTAGAAGCGTCTGCAACGTAAAAGCCGGTGTCAGGGCTTAAGCTGTCGCGTACACCTTTAGCTGTACAAATATTTAGCTCACTGGTCTTTTTTGTCTTGGATCGGAACAATCGATGTCATAGATATGCGTTTCAAGTAAATCATTCTTACCGGGCCAGCCTCGTTCAGTCAAATTCACGGTTATAAGTTATAACAAGGATAAGAGTCATTTAATGTTAAAATAGCAAAAATAACGAGTTGAAATTAGCTCGAGATTAATGAAAGCGATAGAGTCGACCCAGTATTAGCATAGCGTTGCTAACTGTCAGCAGGTATCCAAATCCATGTTTCCATCAAAAGTCTTAAGATTTTTTAAAACTCACAGAGGTGGGAGCTGAAGCACAGGTAAAGGAAGAATGTGTGGTCAATGGAGACGCGAATAGCATGAATAATGAATAGTATTAGTATTATGTGCCCACAATCACATTGGCTGCGTGTTCTCTTGTAAGAGTTTGAGTTTCCTACCACGAGTCCCCGCTTTGATATATACAGCAGCGATTCTAATTCTAGTGCCACCTTAAATCGAAATGCACGATGTGGAGGTGTTTGAATCATATTTCCGAAGATGCAGCATCATCCATGTGATTAGTTAGGCACGGCTTGGAAGGATTTGATGGCACCCTGACCAGTGTGTGCAACGGTTAGCAACGCCGCTGTTCAAAACCGGTACTGTTCCAAGATTTAGGGTCTTTGGGTTGTCACTAATGATCAAAATAGTGGCTCTGAAATACCCGTGAATACGAAAAGAATTCACTGCCGCTCCATACCCTAGCCACAACCCAAGATTTTTAAGGTTCTGAGAACCGGCTCTTGGTACTTGGTGCCGGTGCACATTAAGTGATAAAAAAGTACAGCTATTAAGCGCTTAGTAGACTGGTAGTAGAAAGATGGGAACTTTAACACGCCATGGCCACTCCAAAACCCGTGTGTGCATGCTAATCTTGGTATGACACCCCGATAATAAGCAAAACATATCTGCAGTCCTTTCATAGGCTACCATTTGGAAGGACCGCGCTTGCATAGCCCTGACTTGCACTAAAATCATTGCTGCGTTAGAGGATTAGGAATTTCCAGTTAAGAGATATGACAGCGGATAATTGTACTCGTAGCAAAGAATTCAGCCTGGAATACGGAGGTTAAGGTTTCAGTATAAGTTTTGGCACATGATCGCAAATTCTCTTGAAATTTGCAATGATTAATTATTTATGAAATAAATTGGTACCGGTGCTGCCCTCACACATCAGTAAAATACTGCCACCAACAGGGATAGTGTCTTGACGAAAATTCTCAGGGCTTTGATAGCGGTTGTTGACGAGTGCCGAAAAAGGATTTTGGTTACTACCCGACGGCAAGAATCGGTTGGGTTGCACATTGCGTCAGATGCCGTTGATCTCCGGCAATACCTGACGAAACGCATATCATCAGTGCAGAGCAGTGTAGGTGTTTCGAATGCCCCAATGGGCCAAAGCTACCCCTTACAACAACAAGTTTGTGCATACGTTTGCTGTGATCACGATAAGGATGTTTGCTTGTGAGATGATCATAATAGAAATGAACCTATTCCGTTTGACTTCGCGGTCTATCTACCTGCGGTTTTGCAGCTGGATGCGGATATTTGCCTTTCTGTCAACTGGGCACTGTAACACTGTTCAGCTTAACCTTTGAAAGGACGGTATGGAGTAAGGTACTCCTGTGGGCCCAAATGCGAAATTTGTGAAAGTAGCTAAACTAACTGCAAGTCCCGGTTCAGCATTAAAATATAGTCTAGAAATGATTTTCAAAAAGTGTGTACAGTTTTGACCCACAAGGGTACCTTATCCCCCCACAGAGTCCTTTTCTAAAGGAGGAGAATCCTTGGACATGGCTGGAAAATATTACGAACGCGACTGGTAGTCGTCTTGTGACACCTTGCTCATGTAAGCTTCTCATAGATCCTTGGTAAGTCATCAACTTTTGTGGGCTTCGAGAACTTCACGGGCTGATGAAGAAGACTGCCAGTTGAATACTACGAATACTTTACTGTTCTGATAACCACTAGCACGCCCACCCGCCAATAGGTTCTAACACAGTTCAACGAACAACATGAAGTAATTAGTCGGTCTTCCGTCTGTCAAACAGTTCCTGCCTCTTTATTCCGTATTAAAAACAATATACCAACTTAAAATTATGCTGCAATCAAACACGCAGGAATGGATTCTGTCGGTGTTGGTACGTTCGTTCAGGTTTAAATCCAGGAAGACAACAGTAAGCGCGGAAGAACAGTCGTGGCATGTGCTTGCAGGGTTCAGTTTTTTCTGCCACGAATTCGCCCACATAGCTACCGCAGGCTATACTCGGTAAGAAGTCATTCGGCCAGCACCCACTCCACAGGCACCTCGGACAACCTGCCAATAAAGTTATATCAGTAGATCCCACTGATCCCTAGTCTATTCTAGTCTATTTAATATTTGAAGGACTTACCAAGTGTTACGGCATCATTAGAAACGAAGAAAGAAACGAACAGGATGAGAGCAAAGGTGATGGCTTGCATGATCGTACAATTTCACGATGAAATTTCACTGCCAGAAGATTTGGGTGTCGAGCCTTTACAAACAAATGCGTAATAATTTGCACCTTTCTTTCCATCGTGATCAAGAGTGGTGCAATTGACGATGACTGTAAAAATGATGAGGCCTTGTTCACTGTGAACGTTCATTGTGAACCAGATACTCAAATGCGTCTTGAGAAAAGTAAATGAAGAAGTAAAAGGCGTCCCTACAGAATGTGGTGATAATAAATTTCGAAGCAAATCGTTTCGGGCAATTCTTTTGTTCTGAAAAAATTCTTTGATCAGCTACGACGTCACCTCCAAAGGAATTACACTTACAACTAGCCTGAGATTCTTTCTAAACCGAATGGTCTGTGGTATAGTAGGACTTACATCAAACACTACTGCACGAAGCAAAAATGAGAATCATGGTTAATGTATCCTAAATGAGAGATTACAAGTAATCAACGCTAGTATGCCTCAGAATTCATTGTTCGGACCTACGAGCCCAACAGGGCTTAGAATGAAGATGACTATTCCAATAATTATTACCCCCGAAAGTCCACCAGGACTCAGTGTAAATGGATACATAAAATCCCCATTATTTCTATGCAAAGGCCACAATATGAGCCCTCATTATTTGTATTGTTAAACTCCAATTAGGTT
>JAQFYD010000901.1:0-14582 GCA_034694225.1 Bourletiella hortensis | reverse complement strand
TAGAATAACCTTAACAAATGAGTGTGAGGATGACGTTCTTACCTAAACTTCAATTTGAATTTGGAGGCGGAGCAAGGAACCAGAAGGGCTATCGCTGTAGCAATTAATTATTAAATTTTATTTTGGCACCTAATTGGCTGTAAGCATTGATAAAGAGTTCAAATGAAATTTTAAAGCTGTGCGAAAGCTGTTTTAAACAATGTAAATGCACATTCGCCTTCAAAGTATGTGATTTTTCCATTGTAACAAGGACCGGCATTATTCAATGTGGATTACTCATGGTGGTAACTCCAGGTGGGGAGACGACTACAGATATGTTTCCCCCCGCCGCTACATTTCCACCTGCCTTTATTCCAATCACTTCCCACGTGAGGTTCTGCACATTCATGTGCGTCACTTGGGTTGAGCAGTGTCCTCCGGTTGACAGTGACATCTTAGCTTTGGACTCGTGAACATATTCTTCCAACCTTCGTTGCACGTCCGGGTCAACCTTTTTCGGGTTTAATATAATTTTAGTGAGCCGATTGCAGATGTCAGCTTCCAGGAGGTCAATCTGGCCTTTGAGCCTCAATATTTGATCAAAATTCAGGCTGATTTGGCCAACTTCTGCAAGGAATAGAAGCATCGTGTGTTCCTCCGACTTTGCTGAGCTACAGGGTGACAATCTCGCAAGGTCCCGGACAGTCGTGTGAATCATTACAGTGGTGACCTGCCCATCATCGAAAAAGCGGAGGAAGGAGTATTGTCGAAGGACGTTGAGTCGATCCTCCATCCCTTTCTTGCATTCCGACCCAACGAGGGAAAGCTGCAATTTGATGAAGTACGCATTATCTGATGGATCTATAGACCTTGTGTTGTTTGAGGTAGTTTCCGGAAGCCTTGCCAAGTTCCATAGGAACGAAAGAGCCTTTCTGCCAAGGCTGTTGGAGGCCATTTGATTCATTAAACGAGCCCACACGGTGGCTTCTCTGGTGTCAATACTTGCTGCCATCAGCTGCTCAACGGCTTCTCCAGGATCATAAACAGCAGTTGACTCTTCAAATTTTAGATCCACATTGAGCAGCTCCGACCGGAGTAGGATTTGTGCATCTTCATCTGGAGTTTTTTGTAGCCGAAAATTAAAGAAAGCTTTAACAAGCGGGAATGAATTAACTCGAGCACAAGGTGCCTTCACGGAACTTGCTTCTTTCTTCTGTGGAGAGAAGGTCCTAGAATCGCATGAAGACTGTTGTATAATTCCAGCTTGATATTTGTCATAACAGGCTATCAGCGTGAAGGGATATCTGCTACTTGAACAGACGTGAACAGACAGGAAGTCCACAGTTAAGCCGATATCATCGTAAGCGTCTCTCAGTATCGGACAGTAAAAAATGAACAGGACATTGTCTCCGTATTTTTGGTCAAAGTATTCATAGACTCGTGAGGCAAAGCTTATGTCGACGACACGGTAATCATTGCCACTGTGTAATCCAACTTCTCGAGCAATTTTTAGAAAGCTTCTCTGCAGGCTGAATAAGTTAATGCAGGCAATTTGAACTACTGCATTGTAATTGTCGCCATAAACCTGAACGTACTCCCGAGCAGTTTTTCGCGCAGTTTCAATGGAAACAATTATGGCTCTGTCCCAGAAGGCTCTGGCGTGGCGTCGAGACCGAAGTAAATCATGGACTGCCAACACTTCAGATGATTGAGTCACGCAATGAATCTCTTTCGTCCTTGATGTGTCGTTGCCGTCTTCAGTGGATTCGAAACCGACTTGTGAAGACGCTCTTCTGTTTATTTTAACGTCGGATGCTAATTTGGCGTCCAAGGTTCCTCTAACGCGCATAAGTTGTTTGCAATACTTGCGCTGGGCTTCGAGAAATGTCTTTTTAAATGTTCTGGGAGTCATTCTTCCTTTAGAAATTTTCACACCAAGGACTGCTTTGATTGCTTGATTAAGCTTTGTTCTCAGCGCATTCAGCCTAGAAGTACAAAATGACTTGGCACTCATTGTGAAAAACAGCATTGCAACTGTCATTAAGAATTCAACTTGCGGGTTCACAACGTCTATTCCGGGATATTCAATTTGATTCATTTGCGAGATGAATTCCTCCAGCTTTGCTGTTCGCAGTTTCATGTATCTTGTAAAATGTTTGGCGGTTTCCGACGCAATCAAAACGGACGGGTGGTTCTTGTTTGGAAGACCACTTGGAGGAAAATAATCCAGAATCCTGAAGCAAACTTCAGAACTCCTCTTCTGTTGCTTCGAGCAACGGAAAATTATCAGTGTCGGTTTGAAATGCCCATCGATGGAGATGGGCAGCTCATTATCAAGATATTGATAGACTTTGGAGCTCCAATTCGGGTCTTGGTCGTCATCCCCCAATTTTACAATTCCAAGGTGGCGTGCGAGTTCAAAGAAGCTCCGCTGAATGGCTTCCTTCGTGTCGCTGTCAATCCAAATGATGTTTGCGTAGGAAGAGGAGCAATTAAGAGACCTGAGAACTGGCTCGTGTTCCCATAAGAAATGTTCAGTTTGGTCAGTTGCCAAATATTCTTGGATTTTCATTTCAAGCCCATTCCACCCACAACAATATTTGACTGGCCGTTTTGAACAGGAAACCTTCTTTGTTTTGCCGTCCACCGAATAAGAGACTGTTGCCGTTGTGATTGTCATGCTGTTGCCTGGATTGATGAAAGAGTGGATGGCTCCGTCCAACATCATTATGTTGGCTGTGTCTTGCAGACACTGGTTTCCTTTGCCACAACGCAAACGGAATAATCGGAACTTTCAGCGTCTGTAGGTTACCACTGCTTGCAGGTGCTTCTGTGGGATTAAAAATCCAAAGGCTGTACGTAGTTTCGGAACAAAAGTGAAACTAAAATTGAAAGGAGTGTCAAACCTGAATGCAAAATAATTTCATTTCTTACCAGCTGATTCTGTTTCCAAATGTTGCAAAGAAATGTCTACTCCAATTCTGTTTGCTGCATGCCTAAATGGATCCGAATTTGCCACAACATGTTCATTCGTTTTGAGGCGGAATATGCACAATTCGGACTCGAAAAAAATTGAGTAGAAATTGCGTCTAAGTCTAAATGTTACCGATCAGCATACTGTAGACAAACTTTTCCATCCCACTGAAATACAAAGTAGGAAAATTGATAGAAAATGAATTGAAAATTGTTGAGAAAAGTTGTCATTGAAAGTCAAATGACACTGGCAAATGGCAGAATTATAGAAATCACCTTCTTGGTGATGGAATTGTTACACTACAACGCGAAGGGCTGATGGATGCCCTTGGATTTAATCAGATTTTAGGCTTTGAAGCATGACACAGTTTCAATATTTGGTTCCAAATTGCTCTGTCACATTCACAGAAATTTTTTCGATTTTTAATGAGTATTTTATTCTAGTTCTGTTGCCCTCACACTGAATCAAGTGCTTTTGAATTTCGTCACAAAATTATCACTGGCTCTGGGAGTATCATGCGGATTCAGCTTTTGCCAATTGGCTAGAGAATTTAGTGTTATTAATGGGAAATGAGAAGGACGAGTGACGACAACGTGGATGAATCACAGAATTGTGGTGGGAGAGGCTCAATATTATGCATCAAGTTGCTCAACAAGTTCTGCTCAATGCCAGCCAGCCAGCAAAGAAACATGTTGCAGTGGAACACAGTCATAATTACAAGCTCTGGCTGCTTCACACTGCTCTGGCTCTCCGTTCAATCGTATTGCCATGCACACGCGTGTGATTACTATTCAACACTCAGTCAGGCAACAGCGAGGCACGGATTCAATCCCAGCCGGGTTAACTGTATCTTTTACCTTAGATTGCGCATGTATTCCTTCCGTTTCTTCAAATTTTTTATGATCGGATTTTAGTAACTTTTTGGGACTGATTGAAACAGTTAAATTGCCTCATTTTCACCTTTTTGTTCCGCTTGACGCCCCTATAGCCGAATATGACTCGGTCCAAAATGATGATGGCTCTTCGTTGCGTAACATTTCATGGAAATAATGTCAAAAAATTCCCACAATTTTCCATGTTATTTCCTCTACCAAGACACTAATGAAATTGAATGTTATTCCAGCCTTTTTTGAGAAGTTGAGTAGAACCAGAACCGAGATGGAAATGTCATTTAAATTGACATGACTCTCACCCACTCAAAGCTAACACAATGAGATACCAGCCAATGAAGTTACGCAAGAGCTGTTTTGCAATGATATTTCGGGTTCGTCTCGGCTGTAAGTAAGTAGCTCAGCACGTTTCATTCCATGCGAGCCAGCCGAGCAACACATTCCGTTCATTAATTCTGGCCTGTAATTTTCATGCTTCACAAGGTCCATCAGCTGCAGTTGTAAGTATCTTTTTCTTTTTAGCCACATTGGGGTGCACATGCATGAATTTACTCTTGAACTCAAACTGAAGAGGGGCGAGAGTTGGACTCCGCTTTATTTTTGCATTCAGGATGCCATTTCTTTCTTTGTATATAATTTCTTCTGTGAACAAATCACATAACGCCCCTAATCTGCATTATTTAGTGCGTATTGTTGAGTTGCACGGTGGAACTGGGTGTTACAAACTCAAGGTTTGTCCCATGCTTTTCTTGTGATAATGAAGACTGGAACGGTGATCTTTCGCTCAAATGGTTCCACGTGTATTGGCGCATTTTAATAAAATTCCAATTCTCTTCCTGAGCAGCTAAAGCAACGAGCTGACATGAAGATGAAAGAATTACAAGGCGATGTTGACGTGGCGGGTGGCTACTACTGTAACCACAGACACATACAAGCAATACATTTTGCACCTACACAATTTCAAAAAAGTGGCACTATATCCTGAATAAATAAAATATGTACTACACCCTCTGCTTTACGAGCACATGTCCGGGAGAGATGAACGTCAAGTGAGCGACCAGCGACCAAACTCAGCGACCAGCGACCAAAACACACCGTCAAGCTAGCGACCAGCGACCAAACCTGCATACAAAGTCAGCGACCATCCTACTACAAGCACAATATTACTCCAGGAAAACATTCTTGAAAAATCGCTGCAGCTCTTTTGCGCTGGATAAGGTAACTTGGAACAACAGATGAATATTTTCCAAGTTAAATTCCGTCAAGCTGCGCGAAGCGCCACCAAGGATGCTGAAGCACGCCAAAGAACTATTCTTATGGATAAAATTTAGACCGTTTTGTTTTCCTGAATTTCACCTCCGTTTGGCCGTACTATACTAGCAAACTTGAATGAAGCGACCAAATTTTCAAAGTTTAAAGTCCAATTCCATCCACCTGAGTAGAGTGTCATCAGCCGCGACATTCAATAAAAATACAATAGCATAAGAGCTAAAACGTACACCTTTTGTTTTTATATATTTCGCATGCAGTTGGCCAAGCAACAATAGCAAACTTAAATGAAGCGACCAGATTTTCAAGCCTTAAAGTCGAATTCCGTCCGCCTAAGTAGAGTGTCATCAGCCGCGACAGTCAATAAAAATACACTAGCGTTAGGGCTAAAATGTACACCTTTTGTTTTCCGGAATTTCACCCTGGCTTGGCCGTACTATATTCGCAAACTTGGATGAAGCGACCAGATTTTCAAAGTTTAAAGTCAAATTCCGTCCACCTGAGTAGAGTGTCATCAGGCGCGACAGTCAATAAAAATACACTAGCATCACGGCTAAAATGTTCACCTTTGGTTTTCCTGAATTTCACCCTCGGTTGGCCGTACTATATTCGCAAACTTGAATGAAGCGACCAGCTTTTCAAAGTTTAAAGTCGAATTCCGTCCAGCTGAGTAGAATGTCATCAGGCACGACAGTCAGTAAAAATACACTAGCATTAGGGCTAAAATGTACACCTTTTGTTTACTGAATTTCACCCCCGTTTGGCCGTACTATACTAGCAAACTTGAATGGAGCGACCAGATTTTCAGTGTTTAAAGTCGAATTCCGTCCAGCTGAGTAGAGCGTCATCAGCAGTGACATTCAATAAAAATACAATAGCATAAGGGTTAAAACGTACAAATTTTGTTTTTCTATATTTCGCATGCGGTTGGCCAAGGAACATAAGCAAACTTAAATGAAGCGACAGATTTTCAAAGTTTCATATTCAATGCCGTCAAGCTGCGTCCAGTGCCATCACCAGCAACCATCAAGAATAACACAATAGTATACGGCCTCAAATCCAGACACCTTTTGTTTTCATTCATTTGCTTTACACCACGGGATGGCCAGGATTTAAATATTCCACCCTATTTAGACGTGCTACACTCAGGTTAAAAGGAAAGAAGTAGCCGGCTCAGAAACAATCACAGCCCAGCAATTTAGTCTAGCTTGGTGTCAAATTTCGTGAAGGTGTGATGCTTGGTGTTGAAATAAATTGCGCAAAGCCATGTAACTGAACTTATGGGCCACCCTGTATCCATCGTGATCTAGGAAACTGCTGGATTCCTTCGCTAGAATGCATTAACTTCCATCAGTTCGCTGAAGGTTGGAATCAACTGACTGCTGGCTTAGCGCATTATCACTACCTCGGGAATACACAATTGTAGCAGCCTCTGTAGGGAACTCTCCTAAAATAAATACTAATTTGGAGTTCACTGGGAAGCATTAGTCTTGATGCATTATAATTTCGCTTGAAACTGAGTGTGATGGCGGACAGATCAACTTGTTCCGTAGATTCTGTGTTCTGTTTTATTTGTCTCTTCGATTGGCTTCTCTTAAATTCTGCGGTCAAATCAGACGTCTTGTCTGAATGAGTTTTCCTGGTAAAGTTGCAAAGTGGCTGAATCCGTCGGGCAGAACGATAGCTGCCGTGTGCCTGCGTTTATCCGGAAGCACCAAGCCATGGCCAGGAAGTATTCTTCATCTTGACTATAGCAAGAGAGAGCGAGATAAAACGGAAATTTCCGTTTCCTGGCTGTTAAGCGTGCATTAAAGCGAGTAACCAGAACGTACATAAACAATTTGGCATCCACATGCTGAACGGCGTTTTTCGTAGGCCTTGTCGTTCCAGTAAGACCTCGTAGCCAAACTGCATATATTATGAACCAATCGTCCAGCCAGCCATCCGAAGCAACATCTTGACCCTCAAAGTAATTAATTACGGACAAAATAAACGATTACAATAAGCGATACAAACATGACGTCATTTTTGGACTACCAAAGTGCGAAATATTAAATTCGGATTGCTCATATAATGTTCCCAGACATTTTGGATATTTGGACGTATACCAACAGCTGTGATCTCCATGAGAACGTGTGGTGTGCTTCGCAGCGTTAGTTAACCGCACAGGCAATAATCATCGGAGTTGTACTCTATGGCAGCTGCAGCAACGACCGAACTTGAAGCGGCATTTGAAAATGTCATTTGCGTTAGTCAAGCAGCGTGGAGACTTCGGAAACTCTGCAGCCACGCTTGTCAATTAAACCAGTAACAACGTAACAGTGGATTCAAGTTTTTAATTTCAGTTATTCATATATTGTGCGGAAAAGGAAGGTTTTTTTGGCTAAGAATTTCTTTAGATTGGCAGTTGCACCCATAATTGTTGTTAAAGGCTAGTTTCACTGAGGTTCTTGCAAACGTCTGCACATTTGTATTATTTGACCATTAACACATGACAAACTTTAACTTTTTCCTCGCTTCCGGTGAATTTGAAGGGTGGGGTGAACTCCACTGACGGTCCATAATGGCTGCAAGGCACCGCTGGGATTGGCTTGGAGGAGTTGGAGAAGCAAGGCCAACTCTAGCAAGAGCTATGGCGAAACTATGAAAAGTTTCAGGAAGATGGACAAAAACAGATCACCGAGACCCGAACTCCCTCTGGGGCAGGCTGTCCGCAAATGTACTGGAAGTAAACAAGGAAAGAGACAGGTTTTGGCTTCGAACCATCTTTGTGGAAAATCGTAACGATATTCAGGTAAAACACATATGGTTTTACACGCATTTGAGTGAGGTTGAATCACGATTAAAGAATGCAATGGTTCCGATCCTTTCAGACGGAATTCAGGAGAATCACTGGGGAAGAAAAGACGCCCAAACCAGTTGCAACGAGTACCCCAAAATGCAGGGAACGCGTTTGCATTTGTAATAAAATTTGGAACGAAGATGATCCATTGATGGTAGAATGTCGAGAATGCAAACGCTGGTTTCACTGGGTTTGCTTGAACAATGGTACGACTCGACGCCGTCAAAATTCATTTGCATGTCCACTGTGCCCACGCCGCGTCCGAAATAATGGCCCAACGGTTTTTGTTCCTTTCGTCCTCATTGAAAAAGATGCTGAAGGTAGTGCAGACATTAATATTTTTGCATTAAACAAATGGCTGTGAAATTATATTTCTCTTCTGTCAAGTTTCCAAAACAGATTCTACGCTACGCAGCATTTCGGCCATTTCAGCTGCAAGCCAGGATACACTGCAAACTTTGGTTTCAAACCATAATGACGGCAAATTTTCACCGATTTCGATGGGTACACGCCTGCACGTTAATAATGAAGCAAATGCGTTATTTTTAATTCGAATAATGGTGCATAGGGAGTTGGGCCAGTGAATTACGGACGGATGACGGTAAAGGCAATATTGACTCTCTAGATGGTAATCGTTCTACCAGGTCATCGTTGTCATTTTCTGGGTCACTTATAATGCCTGACGTACCGATCCCATTTCCACGATCAGCGGCCAACGACCCAGCGATAACGCCACATGATTGTAAACATTCACGAAAACAGCTGCAGTGCAACGCAGACGACCAAGGTTTCTGCACTTGGATTGCATTCCCACTTTCAAGTATTCGTATGGAATAACGAATGGAATAATAATTCCCTTATTTTCAGGCGCTGACTCAGACATCTCATGCTATTCGCTGGCAGGTAATTCTTCATTATCAGCACGAAGCAGGCCTGAGACATCGAGAGCCAGCTACACACGTGAGCTATCACCTTCTTCCTCTTCGTCACATGGAAGCTCAGAGCACTCCTCTATACACGCGGTACCGAGGAAGAGGCGAGTTCAGTGGTTTAACGGCAGCTGTAGTGATGAGGACGGAAAGCCGACAGCAGGGAAAGAGCAAAGTGACCCTGAAGGAGATGAAGACTTTGAGGTGATTCCCAAACTGATAAGCTTAGGACAAGGGCATCTCATTAGCTTCATCAACGTTAATGCGCTGTCATTCACAGGTGTACAAGAAGCCGGCAAAACTCAGAGAGAATCTCGCTATAGAAATCAGTAACGAAGAATGGCGCCCATTTTTGCGCTCAGGACGCTACCTTGCAAAAGGCTGGACATCGCTTTTCATTCAGAAATTTCGAAAGGCTCAAAGATTCTGCCCTTTGGCTTTTAGAAGTCATAAAGTTAACCGCGACAGTTCAGTTAGCTATTTCAATGCCATCGGACGTTGCAGGCACAAAGGATGTTATGAGTTCCGTTTCAAAGCTGATAAGCCACCCAAGGAGACTCGTCCAATGGTCGTGCATGTTACGTAAGAGTCCCATTTGTTTGCCCTTCCATTTTAGGCAGCTGAATATAAAGAAGGACGCCATGTACATGTAGGGCCCTGGGAGATTTCCGCCATCCTAAGGACGCACCGTGTCTGTCGGACTACATTAGAGCACCTGAGCGGAAGAGGCTGGCCAAAAAGCTCAAGCATCGCACGCCGACCCAGGTTGCAAGCAAAATTTGGTCCAGAGGCGACATGACGGCAGTCGAACTGGGCAACGACTCCACAATGCCATCGAAGCAGCGGATTAGACAAATAGGTTGTGAGGTGAGCATTAATGTACGAAAGCGCATATTTACAGGAAAAGTAAATTTTGTTTGCGCGATTCCAGGATAGATCGTCGAAGGATTTGGATGCTGAACCACTGACTGACCTCTACTTAATGTACAAAGCGGAACAGAGTGAAAGCAAGAAGCATAAATATATTCGACAGCTTTCGATTGCCAGTTTCAGAGTTATTTGCTTCCGTTTGTCTCAAATTAAGGCCATGGGAAAATTGCGTAGATTGCAGAGAGGCAACTTGGTCGCACATTTGGATGCCACCGGCGGGTTGGTAAACGCTTTGCCGGAAGAAATTGAAGGCTCAACCCAAATATACAGCTACGTGATTTCAATACAGTCTCCAACCAAAGGTGCTCCTCTAACTGTACTGGAATTCATTCTGAACCAACATGACTCACAGACAATCCGTCACTGTCTGGAATATTTTGAATCTGAGTAAGGCGCCTAAGAAATTTTGATACATATGGTAGAAGTTGGGCTCATTTATGATGAAAATTCTCTCCTCTTCTGTAGGGCTAAAAAGATTCTTCAAATCCCGAAGAATGAATCACTGTTTTCAAGAATAGAAATTGACTTTTCGCCTGCACTTATTAAAGCCGTTGTAGGAGCCTTCCACGGAATTAGCGTACAAGAATATCTCAAAAACTGCTGGCTCGGATTGTTTGGTACGTTTCAAGCTAAACGACCGAACATTCACATCTGCCGAAGGCATTCATCGGAAGCTATTAAGAAATCAAAGAACAAAAAATACAGCGTGAATAAATGTCGGTCCACAGCAGTAATTGACTCCGTGGTAATGGCATACTTGCAGTCGGGGAACTTCGGTTCAACGTACAGAAGAGCCATGCAGCTACTGACGATCTGCGGTTCAAAGTATTACACCGATGCTGTATCCCTGGCCGTTCGGGAATCAAACGTGCCAACGCCGAAGACGTTCACAGCAGGTATGGAGGTACATTGAGCAACTGACCGTTCCATCAATTTGCTATGCGCTCAATGTTGTATTTGTTGTTCCAGAAAACGAGCTCCACTGGCTTAAATTTGACGTGGAAAGCCTTGACTCTGGGAAAGTGTATGACGGAACGCCTTTCGGGGCACTTTTTTTGGCACAGTACGAAAGAATCATGCAAGAGGAGGAAAATGCAGAGTCCTTTGATTTACAGGCAAATCCTTACTACAACAAACCATTCACAGGTTATCTCCTAAAGACAATCCTCCCATGTACCCCGTTATTATCACACTGCTATTTCGAACCGACTCAAGACTATTTAAAGGAAGACACCCAAGCGGTCGTGGAAAATACGTTTCGTGGAATAAAAATTGATGAGCTTGGACGTCATGGGAAGCACAAGATTGGCCGATACGTACGCATAAGGAAAGCCACACTAAAAGGTTCGTTGTAGCTGGACGTCGGTTCAGAAAACCTGTTCTAAATTTCGTGTTTCGTGTACTTTTCCGTTTGACTTGAATTAACCGCAAGTGAAACCCCGTTGTAACAGGAACGGCCAAAAAATTCGCACACGAGATAATCCTAGCACAGAAGCCGAAACCTAAGAAGTCCCGGAATTGCAAACAGAAAAAGTCAACCACTATACCGAAAAAAACAAAGCAAGGCGTTCGAAAGAGGAAGCAACCAACTCCTGAGCCTATCGAAAAGTGGAAATCACACAAAAGCCGCAATACCGGACCAAACAAGACCCCGAGCTCAAACTTGGATGTACCTGAAATTCAGTTCATACCATGGGGTCCTTATGCTAAGGACAAGAGCCCATACAAGTTTACGAATACATGCACTGTTGATAATACACTGATGGCTCTACAAATATTATTCGTGAAATATCCTGACGCCCGTTCATACTTTGAAAGTTCATCGCTAGGATTAGTTAAAGCGATTTTGGAAGTAATCCGCGCAACGCTCAGGAAACAGTTCAACACAGCAAAAGCACTATGGATCCAAAATGTGGCAAAAGAAGCTAACATAACGCTCTCTCGCAGAAAAGTCAACGGTCTACTTGGTTGTGAGGAAAGGAACTCATTGGCCCCAATGCGTTCACTTTTCGAGGGTCAATTTTACGAAATCATTACCTGTCCAGACCATGGCCCTCACATGAAAGACATTAATATTACGGACTACTTAACGGCCAACGTGGAAGACGCGATGAGAAAGTTTAATCAGCTCAGACACAGGGCGAGGTGCCCGGTTGATGGCTGCCGTGCACAACTTTCTAGAGATGTGTTCGCAGAAAAGACAGAATACCCACCATTTTTCTTTGTAAACCTCCGCCAGGCGAAGGATACAGAGAGGGCAGAAACAGTCGATGCCATTCCCCGTCGTGTGGTCATGGCTGGAGTGGGGTATGAGCTTTTAGGATGCCATCTGCATTTGCCTGGGCATTACCAATTAGCAATGTGGGAAGGGCAGCAGTGGCTGACCTACGATGGAACCAATATCTCAAAAGAATTTGAAGCTGGTTTTGACCATACATATGACCAAGTAACCACAGTGTGGTATGTCCAAGATGAAAACTGAAATCAATATTTACCGGTCCTGGAAGGAAGATAATTACATCAAATCGTATCGTAAATAAGCCTTTACTCCGTTTTTTTATTTCCGTGGCTTGGATCTGTACTGCTAGCAATAAAAATGAATTCGTATCACTGTGTGCGTAACAATGAGTCCGTCTTGATAACCAAATACACATGCTGCTGATTTAACGTTGCATAGCTTCTACATGGTACACGAATATTTGCCTTTTCATACGAATTTTTGTATCCCTACTATGGTGCAGAGCTGCACCAAGCGGCAAGGGCAGTCTTTGCAAGTTTCGACACGAGTTCGGGATAGACCATTTCTATAGACGGTCCAAGACGGTATCGACAGCA
Organism: Bourletiella hortensis; assembly: GCA_034694225.1. Classification (NCBI taxonomy): domain Eukaryota; kingdom Metazoa; phylum Arthropoda; class Collembola; order Symphypleona; family Bourletiellidae; genus Bourletiella; species Bourletiella hortensis. Next base: position 1,934 of record JAQFYD010000901.1, on the reverse strand, counting down.
TTAAAACCTGGCAAATAAAGTTGTGCTAGGGTTGATGCACTGCGCACGCCGTTTGCGGAACAGAACATGAAAGCTTGAAAGCTTGGTATTACTGCTGCTGTAAAGAATAACCCGCACTAACTCTGGGCGAGACCGTCATCCATACCCCTGCAGGCACGTCCTCGATTGTAACAAGCGGGTGACTCGACATGTGTTCGAGATATCTTTAAATTGAACGACCTAATGGAGCCTTCTTACCTTTGCGTACTTCGAAATTATGTTGGTGACATCACTCTGCAGTCCAAATAGAATTTCTTATATAATCAGTGGCGTATTAAGGAAATCACGAAGGGGGTGCAACAACCCGATTGTTTAAAACAGTTGCTATCTGACGTATTTCTTTTCAGGGTGAAATCTGTTATTCAAATGCTATTCCAATGCTAAAACCTCGTTCACTGTACAGTAAAAAACGTCCAAAATCAAGTTGAGTAGTAATGCTCCCATTTCCACACTGCTGACTTTCACCTGTGTTTCTATTATTTTAGACCACAAGGTCTATTCTTCGGGGCCTTGCTTGTCCGAAGATTTTGATGACCTCAGGGACATGTACTCGCCGATCCTTGCAAATGTGTCCCAGCGTGAGAGCATTAATTTTTCCTCGGAATTGTGGCTCGCAAGTAGGGGTGAGTTTCTGTGGCGTACCGGCCATAGGCGGAACCGGTTGGAGTTTGCGTCGCCCAGCCCGTCCATTTGGTAAAGAACATTTTTACACGGGCTGCCCAGCCCAGCCCGAAAACTTCGGCAGTATATCATGCCCACCCATTTGGGCCCAATCAGAAGAATTCAAGTAGTCTGCCCGCCCATCGGGCGACCATGGGGCATGTGGGCACCCGATGGGCTATTGGCAATGGCTATGGCAAAAGGGCTTATCCTCAAATCTAAAGGTACCGGTAAAACAACCATTACTTTCCACCGTTTGGGGCAAACCTGGGTAATTATTGCATGCTTCGGATTTATTGGGTATCTAGCTAACCTTGCAGTGTCATTCAAAGAAGCATTATTTACGGCGTTAATCAATGAATTTGTTTGCTGCGTGTTGCTAAAGACGACCAGGTCCCAATATCGTAACTTGACTGCTTCAATCATTGTAGACTAATTAACTGTTCCCACTTACTCCTCGCCGTAACCACAGACTTTTCTGAAAGAAGCAAGTCGCCGTCAAGCTATATTCGGCACAAAAATGGCTGAACTTCAGTTTCCGTGTAATTTTATGGAAATTCAGAATTATCGCTGATAATATTTGGTGGGCACTTTCGGGCGCCCAAGCCCAAGCACATTGCTGATACTTAAGCCCATGCCCGCCCCGAATGAATGAAACGCCTATTCGGGCGGCCCACTTCAGCCCACAAATTTTCTCTGGAGCGTCCATGTCCGATGGGCATCGGGCGGTCCTAATGTGGGCTCAGGACTCCCCAAACGGGCCACACCTATGGTACCGGCCGCCTGCGCCTGGAAAGATCTTGAAATGCACCTGGCCGTTTTAATTGTCTGATATCCCCCAAATCTTTATTACAGTGATTAGTAATACCGATAGGCTTCACACTTGCCATGGATACAACTGCACTGCTCGGGTTTCGTCTGTATTCAAGTTGCATCTGATGACGTCACTGCTGATGACGATCTTTTCAGCTGGAAGGAATTCGACTTTAAACTTTGAAAATCTGGTCGCTTCATTCAAGTTTGCGAATATAGTACGGCCAACCGAGGGTGAATATCAGGAAAACAAAAGGTGTACATTTTAGCCCTTATGATATTGTATTTTTATTGACTGTCGCGGCTGATGACACTCTACTCAGGTGGATGGAATTCGACTTTAACCTTTGAAAATCTGGTCGCTTCATTTAAGTTTGCTTATGTTGCTTGGCCAACTTCATGCTAAATATAGAAAAACAAAA
>JAQFYD010000900.1:0-14587 GCA_034694225.1 Bourletiella hortensis | reverse complement strand
TAAACAAAGAAATCACTCGTACAGGTTCTTCCCTGCCACTGCGCCATTACCTACTCTTCATCCCAAGATTTGATGTTGCTTCCTATTCCTAGATTTGATCCACTCGGTTGATGATGATTGATTGATTTCATTGGAAGAAACGTTTCTATACAATATTGACTTAGCTTTCCCATGCACTTCACCCGTCGCAAGTATACGGTACATTAATTATAAGGCCTCCTTTAAGCCAAAACAACAGAAGTTTGGGTTAAATCTTGGGCGAACAACATTGTTGGACACTACCCTGAGAAAATTTTTGAGTTTCGACAGGGTGGGCGACTCAACGAACCCGTTAATTTCGCACCAGCATTCGCAGGCAGCGCTAAGTTGTCAGAAAATTGGCAAAGGGCAGGTTGCATGGCAGTCGGACGCCCTGCCGCCGCCAAGCCAGTTCGTAAGGCAAACGTCCCCATAGCTAACCTAAATGCAAGTGTCAAAAACGATCGGCTGCCCACTGCGCCCAGCATGACATGCTGGAAAAGTTGTGAGACTTTTGTTGCAAAGGTGACGCTCGGGCAACGTGACCCAAGCCGGTAGCGCGTTCCAATGTACATGAGTGTTACTGGCAGTTTTTCGATCGATAACCACGTTTGCCAAATAGAGCAAGGTCAAAATTGGCCATTTCGGATGCCCCGTTACTGAGCTGTGACCATCTTAATCCACATATTGTAGTTGATTATTGTAGAGCTAAAAATTTTCTTTCGTTTGATGTGCTACTTGCCCTGATTCATCATTGACCCCAAATTTGGGCCTACTTTGGCCCGTGTATCGTCACTGTGGTCCCGGGTGACATTCTCAGACAATTTGTGGCATTGATTCGGGTAGAGAATTCAATTCCGATTCCTTTGATATGCTACATACCTACCTTGTGTATAGTGCATTTTGTGGCATGTGGCTGGACCATCAGTGGCCCATTCTGGGGCTCAGTATTGCGTCATAGGTGTCAGCAGTAATCGCTTTTAGTCAGAAGTGGATGTTTATTCTACTTCAGCTTGTTCTGGGATGTAGTTTGACGTGATACTTGCACTTAATTCCCTCTAAACCACAAAATGGGACATTATGGGACAGTCTGTCGTCATTGTTGACCACAACAATTTTGTGCAAAATATAGGTATCGATTCTTGTAGAGAATCAAATTCTGGTTCTTTGATTTACCTCGTGTCTATCTCATGGTTGCCTGCACCAAAAAGCACAGGTTTTAAACGTTTGACCCCAGTTCGTGATCTCTGAGTGACCTCCGGTCAAGCTCGGACCCTCTAACTGTCTTCGAAATTTAACTGGCTTTCAAATGATGTTTTGCATGTTGGTGTACGTCAAGTCGTTTAGGAGGGGTTCCGTAACGGACAAAAAAAAACTTACGGTAATATTTATAAGGATGGCGACTTCTGAAAGTTTGTCTAATGGAAATAACAGACAAAGATTTGTTTTTACGGTATGATCAAGTTTTCAAGATTTCCATTAATTGGGTGGACCAAGTGATCGCGCAGTAAAAATTAATTTTTAAGAATATTTTGAGGATGGTAGGAGCATGGTAGGATGAAATCTATCTTCGGAAGTATGAATGTTGATTTATGTTCGCCGGCCCGGCTTATAAATCTTTGTCGAGGCAGCAGTTCACAGTGAAAACATTTCTGACGACCATAATAATTGAAGGAATGCACTTTAATACTCATGCCAAGCTGCCAGAATAATAGTCTCGAATGTATAAGACATTGATATACAGTGAGCCAATTGACATTTATTTTTGCAAGTATTTTGGTAAGTAAGTAAGTTGAAGCGAATGAAATAATGGCGCAGATTTTCCACATCCGGATTCGTAACGGTCCAGCTCGCATAAGAATGGAGATTTTTACCACCGTCAGTGTCAATATTAAGCGAAATAGGATTACACACAAAACTCGATATAACGTTGCCTCATTATTCAAAAAATCTTAGTCATAGAGAAATTTACGCTACATCGTAGGGCCTTGTATCGAGTTAAGAGTCCCTGGAAAACGATGAGAACAGTGGGTGGAAAATGACATTAAGCCCTTCCATTTACAAGGAGGTCACAGCGGTGCAGAAGCAGACGCCTTAAGTTTGAAAAGCTACGTGACTTGATTAGGGTCCACAGATTTGCTATATTATTTCAAATGAGGTTTGTCCTTATCATCTCCTTTTGCTGCACAGCAGCAGCCTCACCTGAGACTAGAAAACAGAGAAGTCAAACACAGTTGTTACATTCGAAGATCTCACACGCCCTTAACTTGTGGCCGTGTGCAGCTGAAGTATCTTAAAAGGTTATGCTGACATACACGACGGTCATTTCACTGGTGCTGAGTACTTGATGTGACAAATTCTTAGCTAACTGAAGTGCACACTACTGTTTTGACTGACTACTACTGATCCCCTTCCCTGGCTCGGTTCCCCGCTTCCAACTCTTTACAGACCGCCTAACACTCAAGCTTTTCTTTACAATTTCTTTCACAGGACAGTATATGTTTTAGTTGACGGCTCAAGTTCCTTAATGGACTCCAAAGGATCCGATGTTGTCGTTCCTTCAGAGCATAGGGCTTCGGCAGAAACAGAATCTGGAAAACTGCTTATGTCATCTTCCCATCCCATGACAAAGCTCCATGGCGACATAGACAATGAAGAATCATTTAGGCAGGCCTCCAAAACCCTATCGATGTCCGATGAATATGAGGCGACCTCAGGAACTCGCGGGTAGTGAGTTCCCTGCTGGTGTAATTGAGAGTTGTGGCCTTTACAAAAAGTCTAATATTAGAAATTGACCTTCTTATAGCTAAATGATGTTCAAAAAATTAGAAACTACCATCAGTGTGTGATGATGGACCTTTCAGATCAATTTTCACCGAATCGTCACGTAACTGTTGATGGTTCACCACTTGATTCGCAAGGTCGTAGGTAGGCATTCCTGCGGAGGGTTGTCCCGTAGCTTGCATCATAACCTTTGTCAAAATCGGGAGATAAGGCAAAGCTTGTTCACAAAGGTATGTAATAAAGCCAGGACAGTGCAGCTCATTGAGCATTGCTCCAGAGCCACCGCTGGCTTCAATCATGTCCGCCTGGCCGCTGAAATACAAGCCAAAATTGGTGGTGACATGAAGCCCCTCAGTGCGTCCAGCTTGAGGGAGGTTGCATGAATTAAAGTCGAAAGATGTGATTTCAGCTGGCGCTTGTTTCTCCGGGCATCTCATGATATCTTCTACTTCTGTAGTAATGGTCCAGGAGCCACAAAGAGTGAGAAGCCTTCGCACGTAGTACACGGCTTCTTCCATCTTTTCAGAGGCAAGAATTTTTTTCAGAATGCTGACAATCATGGTGGCTGCTACTTGTGAATCCTGCCCGTAGCGCTTAGTGATTTCACGTGAAAACACATCGAGCGCGCAGCCTGCGCATACATTCACAGTCATTGTACACGGAGTCCGAGATCCTGCCAACTCTTCCCAACACATATTCAGATAGCCTGACACTGACTTGCAATCGAAGAATACTTGGATTACAGCTTCGATTGTGCTGGGATAGAAACCAACTTCTATCCTGTTTGCAATTTGACGACTGCTGTCAAGCCCAATGTACTTCATGGCTCTGCGAAATTGATTAATTATGACAAAAAATTATCAAGTCTAAACCGTGATAGCAAGATGCTCGATTGACTTGGAAACAATACTAAATGATTGGAATCTTACCCATCACGGAATTGGGTGAGAGCCATCGTGATGGCTTCCACGGAATCACTTTTGATGAGGAATTCACAGAGTGATATAGGAGATCCCTGGTTCAATGGATCGCAGACAACAATTGCATGTTCGCGGATTTTGTTCAGGTCTGATGGATTTGCCTGGAGCTGACTGCCAACAGGACCCACATGCAGAGTCAAAAAGCTGCTTCTCAAGTTCTTCAAGCTTTCAAGCTGTTCCTCAGATACGTATGTTGCACAAAACGGAGCTACTGAGACACAACGGATGTTGCTATCGTCTATGGAAGCATCCATGAGAACTTTCTGTATTAGCTTCTCCAGTTCGTTCCTTTCCGGTGTACGAGAGTCCGCCTCCTGTTAACAGACGTTCACGTGCATTACACGGATGTAATATTCATTATTGAATTTACCGGGGATAAGCGCTATGGTTGTTAAATACCTCCACTTCGCGAAGACTACGCGAACTAGCAGCATTGTTGCCCTCTTGCCCATCTTGTCGCCGGCTGTTATTACCCTCATCAATAGCAATGTTCTTACTCATGCCCTCTTCAGTTGTGGAATCTACTGCAGCTGAATTACTTTCTCTAGTGCTGCCACACTTGCGCGAATTCAAGGGGCCCTGATTAAAGCAGTCATCCGCGTTGAAAGATGTTCGTGTATACCTAAAATAATTGTTATCGTTATGAAGCTGACAGTCATAAAATTCATTAAGAAAAATTTAGAGGGTCTTACAGCGCACGAAATCGAATGGTGCCAGAAGCAATCCTGTGCCCGTCAACACGAACATGTGTGGTGCAACCGTTGGCGGTGCAGTGCCAATATCCTACATAGATTCTGGCATACCTTTCACACACGTTCCAATTCTTGCACTGGAACTTGCAAGCAGGAATCTCCAGCTTCAATTCGCTTCTGATTCTTCCAGTAAAGCTGCGGGTGATTTTCATGCCATTCGGATTCGTTCTCGTCTTTCTTCCACCCATGGGCTCAGTAAAGACCTGTTTCCAGCGTCGAGTGTCGCAGATAAACGTAAATATCACTGGATCCTCTGCTTCTCGAGAAGTCTGCATTTAAAAATTCAATACTTAATATCTCATCGGCACCACACAATCTTATATCGCGACAGCAGTGGATTTTTCGAGTAGATGAAATCGAATCTGAATAAACAGATTTGGGCCGAAAGTGGAACCTTCTAAGCTTAAAAATCCATTCTTACACGAATGTTACTTTTTCAAAATCAATGCCTTTAGTGAATGAAAGCTTATTTGTGCCATTTCGCAAGTAAAAAACCAAAATAATTAACATTAAAGGGAAAGATGAGAGCATAATTTGATGAGATAGAAGTACTATCATTAATCATTTGAGAGTAGAGGTGTAAACCCGGGAGCAAAAGTCTGTCAATAGTGAATCTGTCAAATACTGTAGTACAGACCTTGGAAAGAGGTGAAGTGCCCATGCAAAGCCCTTCCACACAGGAGATGATCAAGGAAAAGTTGTGTGCCACTCCGAATTAGGGGGAATTTTTTGAAAATGGCTTCGTGGTGGAAAAAATTGTACACAGTATATAGAAAATATTGCCGGGAAAATAAAATTCCTCTCCTGAACTCTCAGGCTTGAACGAAGATCTTTGCTGCCCTTGACTAACTCTTCTCTAACTTATGCTAGTACCGAGTATGTGAAATGCATTACTATTTCTGCAGGATTCCTGGGCGCTATCTTTTTATAGCCTGGAATTGTCATACGACAATGCCTTAACGACTGAAGTGTTTGGACAGACAATACAGGAAACCTTTCGGCTTTTTCATCTTAATTCGTCAAAAACAGCGAATTTGGAAAAATCCCAAAATATCTCACGAAAGAAAGTGAATGCTGCAATGGAGAAGAGAACTCATGGGGATAGCTCCATTGGTGCCGCAGTAATTTTGGATCTCCTGAAATTCCCTCAAATTCACAGACACCGCTGTACCCGTAGTATCGAGAGGGCTAGGCAGAGACCAGCCCTACAGCTTACAGCTAGGGCACCAAAATGAGTAACACTTGTGAAAATTTCCCAACATGATGATTCTGGCCTCTTGGATTTTTCGCGAGCAACTCATAGTTATAAATGGTTGCACCTCTGAAGTCTGTAGTCAAGTTTCCTCAGTCGCTGTCATACACAAAAATCTAGTTGAGGAGAAAGTGCTAGGAAAGATCTTCAATGTCTGAATGTGTGACGGATCCTACTAGTTCTTGTGAAGGCCTGCCTTTAAAGGTGAAGTGAAAGCCTCCGTTGAACAAATGGGCACTGTGACTTTTGAAATGCATGACAATGAGAAATCTTGCAGTACCCCAGCTAACCTGCGAACTGGAATCAATCCACCCCTCTTGTCATACAGAACCAAAATCATAAAAATTCCCGTTTACATTTTCCCAGCATGGTTCTGCATCACAGTAAGTAATTATCCAAAATTCTAGTTTCAGAAAAGTGCTAGATGATGCTCATGTAGTCGGGAGCCATATAAAATTAAAGCCACCCTACATTAATGGAGATACTACCCCCCATACTCTCTACTCTTTCCCCTGAGCCAAGTTCTCGTGTCTTTCCACCCTTTTGCTTTTGTATGTCGTTTCCTTGCTTCCCTTCAGACACGGTACTCTGTCGATCTTCTCGCACTTTCTCCTCAACTGGCTTTTATGTATGCATGGGGGTAAAAGTCACTTCTTATCTGAATAATTGTGGTTTAGAATGAGCTTGAGCAGACTTCAGAGGACACGGTATGTCACCTTTGGGACATAAATAATAGTAAGATTCCACAGGTATTCAAATAGGTGAAAGCGATTGTACCTGAGGGTTGAACCTTCGTGCCATCAACATGTCCTCCGGAAATTCGTCTTTAAATTCGTTGCGTGAAGAAGAACTTTAATTTTTCCGATCCTGCAACCGAAGATGAAACTGCTTCAGATGCAATGAAGAGCAACAATGTTCGCTATATTCGTCCTCTTGTCCAGCTTAAAGGAGAATAAAGGTCCGGCTGAATCACTCACTGCATTTTATAGCTGCGATAGGAAACTGACAAAGAATTAACCCGTGCTTAATGCTGGAGTCTCGCATCTACAATCAGTTATGAAAACCTTTCTGGTTATGTTCAGCCAATGGTAAGTCTCGGCAATGAAGCTCCTTCTCGAATGTACTTTTTTCTGTAAAGTACGTAGAATACTGACCTCACTAAAGTATTCTGCTTGCTTTTCTGGCTCTGGAAATCATCTGCTTTCTCCAGGGGAAGCGTAGGCAGAATTCCCCTCTTGTCCTTTGGTCTAATTCGTTTGTGTGCGGCATGACTTTAAATATTGTGTGGCGGCACTTGTAACTGTCAAACGGTGGTATTATAATTACACCTCAATAATTAAAGGGTAGAACATGACAAAAAGGAAAATGAGGCTGCGTTGAATAACTCCTTACTCAGACCTTTAGTTCCATTTTATGCTTTTTTAGTGAACTCGATCAATGAAAATATTCGCAAAAGGGATGGGTAGCAGGGAAAAATTCTTATCGATTTACTGAAATACTGTGTCGTTAGTTTTCACAGCAGTAGGGCACGAGACTTGATTGGACTTCTACATTCCGGACGGTAAACGAATATCCTGAATGTACAACAGCGAGAGGACCTACATGCAATGTAATTCTTAACCCAAATGCTTAGCTGTTTACCATCATTACACAGGACTTGTTGTACTGGCTATGACTCCTCCAAGCTTTCTCCGTTATTAATTTTGCTACCCCTCTCCCTACTTTGGCTCACACTTAATAATTATTTTAGCCCACCAAAATATATCCATAATGAAGATCCTCTGTGACAATGAATTGCTTAGCATTTGTTTCCATGCAGCAACAGTCGTCAACCGATATGAGAGGCTTTCAACTGAACTTACTTCACAAAATTCTGAATGGTATTTCCACTACCTGCCGAATTACTGCATTAGTGCCGGCCACTCGAACACGAATGTACTCCGAATGGTGTTGAAAACAAGAAGCTGAAAAGAAAAACAGCAGCATCCCAGAAGTTGAAGAGTTATTACGAGGCTTTTAATGAGCCAGTGCAATACAATACTGCATTTTATTTGAAATAGCTCCATGAATTTTGCATGAAAATACGACAAAAGGATGATCTAACATGATTTGGGATTCAGTCAAAAAAGAGTCGGTGGTGTTGGGTGGCCCAAGTAGAGTGATTAATTAGCTGAAACGATGAATCTGCATGGTCGATCGGAATCAGGACGTCACAACAGCAACGTCATAAGGATTATTCTGGAAGGTAAAAGCAATTCTTCCATATGACGGCACTAGTTAGTGTTTCAACACTAAAGTCGGCGGAAATGCAGATGAACCAATGCAATGGAGAACGTCGAATAACCTTCACCACATCACTGATCCAACAACGTATAAACAATGACGATAAGTAATTGCTATAACCGAATTTACTGCTGCACTGGGCAGGAACACCTTCATAACATTTAAGGAAATAAAGGCATTATTGAGTAAACAGGGAAATATTAGGAAATTTCCGGATTTAATCATAAGGCAAAGCCTTTCCTCTGAACTGACAGATGTCCACGTATGAGATCCAAAGGGCTCTAGAAGGCCTCCAGCTAATTTTAAACGAAAGAATCGCCACGGCGTTGACGTGCGGGAGAAAAACGTGGCCTAGTTTGCGCCATGCCATGAGACTTTCATTCAGGGGAATTAAGTTCAAGTCAGAGATCTTGACTTTGTCCGAGCATTCACGTGTAATACGTTAAAAAGGGCATGCTTTTTGGCTAATGCTCACAAGCATAGCCGTGTCGTAGATGATACCTGCTCGGCCGGTGATTCAAAGGGCCAGGTCAGTGATACATGCGATTGAATTCAAAGTTATCGTTGGTGATACAAATATAAACAAGGCGGACGGCGGCCCTTCGGGCCGCAGTCCGAAGGCCTACTGTACACGTGTGAGCTTCACCATTCAAAGGCCAGTTATAGCAGCTTAAAGCGTTGCACTTTGTAGCCAAATGAATTCTGATTCGAACGATGTGTCACATGGCAGGGTTCCGTGAATAACCCTAAATAGGGTCAGCTGTACATGGTCATTCGTCACTGTGGTCAACAGGGACCATGTCAGGAAATAGTAAGCCATAACAGAGTTTTTACGTCGTAAAACTAATTGTCATACATATCTGCGAACAATCCAATTCTCTCTGTTTTATACTTCAACTTAACGCCTAAATGTGCTCAATTTTGGCACCACGGGTCGTCACTGTTGGCCATAGTGACAATATCAGTCACCTTTTGGTCTTAAAATATTGTAGCCCACGCAATTCTGGTTCCAATGATGTGCCACAAGACATGCTGTTGCAAATGAACCGAATTTTGCCGTTTTTGGACACGTTTTTCGTCACTGTGGTCAACATGGACGATATCGGCCCAAAATTAGTCACGAATTCTCTTACAAAGTAAAGAGGCAAATTTTTTGATGTGCCACATGCCCATGTGTGACTTTTGCCTATAGTATGACATTAGTTTGAAGGACTTGACCCGGGTTAATGACCCCTGAATGACCTCATGTCAAAATGACATATAGCCTACGCGTACGCGCGAGAAAATTTAATTGGCTTTAAGGTGGACGGCGGCTCTTCGGGCCGCAGTCCCAAGGCCCACTACACATGTGAGCTTCACCATTCAAAAGCCAGTTAAAAGCCGCAGCAAACTTCTTAAAACCGGGGATTGAAACCCTGGGGTTGCGCACTTGCGAGAAGCTAATTGCATCAAGCAACGTATTCCTTGTACACCACCATACTTACACGTACGTTGTACTGCCACCGCTTTAGCCTCACGACACGACAGATATGCCACATTTAAGCCGGACGTGGCACCTGTAAAACGCTCGCGCCAAAGGGTGGTCACTTTGGGAGCTAGAATTCGGGCCAGGCAGGGCGTCACCGATCGTCACTGGTGTCCACAATGGCAACCCCGGGTACATTTGCGACCAAATATATTTATCTATCCACTTTCTGATCGAGTCCCACTCTTAGTCTGAAATCTCTGAAATAGGAAACTTTTGGCACTTGGTCATAGATAGCTGGCTTTGGGTAAGCCGTAAGCTATGCAGTGACCACTTTGGAACCATGTGGCGTCACTGTTTAGCAAAGGGGCAACCTCTCGGCTCGATGAAACGTGCACATTGTAGCCAAACGAATTCTGATTCGAACGGTATGTCACACGACATAGTTTCCCGAAAAACCTGAAATCGGGCCAGCTGGGCACCGCCAGTTGTCACTGTCGTCGACAGTGTCAACTTCAGTAAAAATTGATCATTATAGAAGTTTTCAACATCTATAAGTATATCTGCATGCGTACGATTTAATTGCCTTTCGTTTACACTGTACGACTGGTTCCCGCTTAACGCCTAAAGGTGGGCACCTTTGGCACCGCGGGTCGTCACTGTTGACCATAGTGACAATGTCTGTTACATTTGGCTCATAAAATATTATAGCCAACTAAATTCTGGTTCCAATGATGTGCTACACGACATGCGTTAGCAAATTGACCGATTTGTGCCCCCTTTTTGACACGTTTTTCGTCACTGTCGTCAACATGGACGAAGTCAGTCAAAAAGTGGTCACGAATTCTTGTACAAAACGGAGAACCAAATGTTTTGATGTGCCACATGCCCTAGTGTGGCTTTTGCCTATCAAATGGCAGCACTTTTAAGATTTTGACCCGGGTTTATGACCTCTGAATGACCTCAGGTCAAAATGAGACATGCCCCACGCGCGAGAGAATTTAATTGGCTTTCAAATGATATACTGCATGTTGCTCTGTGTCAAGCCGTCTAGGAGGAGTTAACCAACATAGTCAAAAAGATTAGCGCTAATAGGAACCTACTCAGTATATATATATATATATAATATATAATAGATTGAAAGATGCAGCATAAACTGCAAAATATAAGTCTTCTACTATAACTATTTCTGCGAATACTATTTGAATTGCAAACAAAATAGCAAGCATGTAAAGCCAAAGTCAAGTAAATTTCGCCAGCAGTATTCTGCTGGAGTAATTTCCAGGCGTTTATAATAAAGGCTAGGTATGCTACTGAGCCAAAAGGATGGACAAGGATGATTGCAAAAAACGAAAAATGCCGTCGTAGCCACCTTTCCATCGGCTACTGTCATGAAGATGGATAATTGTATGCATCACGACTGCAAAATCGTAAGTGGGTACGCAAACATTATATCTGAATATCTATAGCAGTCAAAGCAGGTCATCTATTTAAATGAAACAAAAATAAACTTCAGGCTCAGATAAACAGTAGCACTCCTAAGTTGGATTCCTTGGATCACTAACGACACTCCTTAATTCGGACATATGGATCACCGTATTGGCAGGGGTCACCAGTGACACTCCTAAATTAGTTTTTGGATCACATACGACACGACTACCGTTGACAAGTGTTACAAAATGCTCCCACAATGAACAGATGCAAAACCGGCTAATGGAGTCAGGCCGGAAGTACGGGAGTTAAAACATTTGCCATTGTACGAGATTTTGGCGTAGGACATTTATTTTCAAAACAATTTCAAGAAAATAGAATCGGAACAGTAATAAAGCACATAAAGTGAAGCAAGAGGAACAGCTGAAGAGGAGTCCTCTAAAATTAATCAGTAAACCCCTGCAAGATAGAACATGATGAGAATCCTTAGTTTTTTGTAGCTTTTATCGCACAACCCATTTCTTGACTTGTTAAAAGAATGCTGAAATTAAGGCAGCTTTACGATAATAATCATGAACAATGTTAGAAGATTCAAGCGACACATGCATCAATACTTCCCAGCTCTTTACACGTTCCCACGATAAACCACCGTACAACCCTCAGAAAACACTCTGTAACTGTAATGTAACTGTGTTTGAAGAAATAAGGCTAATTAGATTCCAAGCTTGGTCGCGTGGCTTCTGTATTATATGTAAGCGAGATCAACGTTTCGGTGTATTTCATCAAAAAATTTTTGAATGTTGCGTACTTGGGGAAAGCTGCCAAGTTCCTAAATCAAAGTGGAAAAAATTAGCTTGCGATGTTGGGATTTGACTGTACGGATCTACACCTGACACTTGACTTACTTTTTAGAAAATTCCAGCGCTTTGCCCCCAAATCATCTCGTCCACTCCGTAGATATTCAGAGTTTTCAACGAACTGGATGGCATTCATCACCGTCAAATTCTCACAGATTTCATGTCCAATTTGTTCCTTCAGCTCGTTAATTCCATCCTTTTCCGCACAACCCAACAGTTGGATCAACACTTGATCCGATGGCTTTTCCTTGCTCTTCTCACAGAGAATAATTTGCCGGTGTAAAGAAAATCCAACACGAGCTGAACAGTTTCCGGCTGAACATCTTTGATTTTGATCCATCCAGTTTCCGTCTGGCTCATATCAGTGTCAAGCATGCGATCAAAGACTGGGCTGTCGCATTTTAGCCAGTGTTTGCTCATCTTGTTGAATTACATATTTGATTACAAGCCAGCACACATTTATGCACAGCAAACCCCCTCCCACTGCATTCAATGCTCATGACAGTTTAAGGCTTTCTGGTCAAATGATCCATAAAAGGGGACAGTCTGTCAAGCTTATTTTTCAAGTCAGGGACCAAGTTTTCTTCCCTCCACTTAGAACCTGGAGTACAAAAAAGATCAGCGCGATAAACAATGGAACGCAGGCATTGTTTTTGAAGCCTTTCCAGAGCTTCTCAAGATCAGAAGAGGCTTTCCCGCGTAACGCAGCGTTGAACATGTTCGAGTCATCAAATGTTTTGGAATTTACACACAAAATATGGCATTGCGTACTGCGTCCATACTGCTTTCGGAAAAATTTAATTAATTACTCAAAGTTTGCATAAAATTGTTATTTTCTGTCTCCTCTTGCCTTCGAAGCATAAAACAGGGTCAAGGCATGTCAACGAGTCCAGAGATGCGACTTTGATGACACTCTGTACACCTACTTTGAACTCGTGCCTTACAATATTAGCGGGGTTTGACCCATCTCCGTCTACATCCTTAGTAATGTGGTCCAACACTGGATACGGGAAATCGATGTCCAGCCCGGCACGGAAATCAATTCTACCACAAAGATCAGAACCGACGTGCACAGCTCTATCTTCAAATCCCCATTACTAGTTATCCCGTTTCCATTACGGTCACACTCATTGACGCTCGAGAAAATTGTGAGATCAACTTTGCTTGGAAGTGGAAATTCGGAACGTCAAAACGCAAAAGTCTTTGTTGTCAATACTCTTAATGATTATTAATCACTCCGACGGAGTGTGCCGGTAGAATATGATTAGTCATTTCTTACACATAGAATTACATTACATTAACACTACCGCATTCTTATACATAGGAAAGATAGGAGCAAAGTTGAAGTGTGCAATGCTGACACAGCACTTGACGCTGGCATTGCAGAGGAGAGGAAATGACTTACAAGGACAAGTTCTATACTGCTTTGTATAGCTACTGTACACACACATGGAAATTTCACTCGCACTGAATGTGCTGACTCAGTGGTCAGGCCCGTATTCCACAACACTCTTGAATTCATTCACGATGATGAGAAATAAATACACTACTCTGATCCTTCTTATGACTGCAGTAATAAGGGACAGACTTACTAATATAGCCAAAGAATCATACTTTAAAGAACTCGGAAATAAAGCTACGGAATTGTTGCGAAATAATGATTGCTAAACTTTAGTCTGCTTCTTCTTTCTTATGCTGTTCCAAACACCTTAGAACTCAGAATTTATAAAAAGCCGAACTGCAGAATTACGAGCAGAAGCATTTGATGCAAAGAGGAGAAAAGAAAAGATAAAACTAAAAGATTAGAAGACGGCACAGCTGGGAAATTTTAAAAGCAGAAAATAAAGGACTTTAAGTTGACAGAACAGTGTAAATTGAGGGCCTTTAATCTAATGTACAGTTACCACAAGTGATGACACCAATGCCATTTCGCTCATTGATTAACTTGTTTATGCTCAAAGTTGATTAGCTGACACTTACCGTACTAGAGACACCTTGGGCTCGGAATTCTGCAGTCTTTAAATGGATCAAAACAATGTGAACAGATGAAACACACAAACAGGGCTGACAGACACAAGACAAAGTACAACGCGTTGTGTATTTAGCTCTGCTTTGCCACAGAGTGGGACGTAACATATTCATTTGGATTCCAGGTTTGTTTTGACCTTAAATTAGAGTGGTGAGAGGCTCAACTCGCTTGGGGTGTTTTTCAGCATAAATGGTTGCAAAATTTCAGGGCTTTGCATAGAATATTTTAATTGCCCTTGTGTCTATTGGCAATAATTAATGTGTGTCGTGACTAATTGCCTACGTCGATAGGAAAGAACACGAATGAACTGCTGCAACGCTGTGAGATATTCGGATCACCGTAGTAACGACCGAAAGCATAAATTATTATAAGTTTGCAATTTTTCAGAACACAAGTTAACAAATGGAATATTCCTACCGTATTTTGCCAGTCAAAGGCCATTTTAGTTTGGAAATCCACCTGAAAGTGGTCCACCAAGCTGAAATCAAACTGCAGTATAAAATTAGTGCGAAAACGTTTGTGAATGCTATGATGTTCAACATTGGTATATTGAACCGGATTCTTGGAGTGACGAACAGATGAATATCCGTCCGGCAGAAGACAGGGACTGTACACAGAACCGTTTCTTTCTCCAGTGGCTATTTGAGCTTCCGGTTGTAATAAGATTCTGTCTGGGAGGTATCTCCGCTCCATAATTGAAATTTCAGCAGCCTTTGCGTTTCCTTATTTTGTCTTT
>JAQFYD010000899.1:0-14593 GCA_034694225.1 Bourletiella hortensis | reverse complement strand
CGTGTTAACATGGACAGGATTATAAGGGGAAGCGTGTGTAATAATAATAATTATAATAATAAAGACGGGAAGGAGGATGAGAATGAGAGGAAATTATTCAGGGATCCGGCCAAGAATAGCATTAAGCAAATAACATAGGAGCGGAAGTTAGTGGATTGAGAAGTGAATGAGATGGAGAATGATGAGAAATGTCTACTACTTTCTCCACTTTCACCAAATTTATATTCGTCATAGAAATCATCATTTTAATAGTTACTTTCTCCATGCATACGAGGATGGATTCAAGCTCATCCATACTTTCCCCGACTTTCTCTCTGAACATCCTTCTTAGCTACTCGGCTCATTTCTCTTCCAATCCTTTTTATACCGCGTGGAATTCTCATGAGTTCTTTGTGAGAGAAAGTAAAGAAAAATGAGATTCACTAATAGCTTCATAAAAATCCTGCCTAATTCCCCGTGCATTATGATGAATGTAGGATCCCAAGTGAGTCTTTGTTAATTCTGATGGCAATGATGGTGAAAGCAAAAGAATAAATGGGAGAAAGTGGAACCACTTTATGGACTGTAGTAAGCTTTATTCTCAACAATTCTTTTTTCTGGTCCATTTCATATCACAAAACTATATTGAGGAAATGCAGCGGGAGAAAGCAGTGAAAGCAGTTCCCAAGTTTACTCAAGAGAGAGATTTTTAAAAACTAGAGGCTAACTTTCCCCGTTATTTTCCTTACTTTCCCTACTGTCCTTCCCTATGGTTAGACATAGGGCAGAGTGAAATTGCAGTATTGTTGCGTAAAGGAGTGCAAAGAAAGTATCATATTCTACGATTCAAGTTGACGGCAGAAGAGTTGGTGGCTGTGATAAAACTAGATTTTTATCTTCCCTCCTCACAGCAACAACGCATGGAGGATGAAAACCGTCTCTTGGGCCATTCGATTTCATTTTGGGAGATATTTGAAAAAGTTTCAACTGTTATTATTTTTACTATTTTCGTACGCACATTCTACCAGTCAGTTGCTTCCATGAGCATCATCCTTGTCTGAGCACCTTGAGTATGAACTTTCTTGGATTCACCCATGTCCTTCCTTTATTTTCATAACAGTTCCATTTGAAACCAATGGTTCGTGCCGGGTTATCATGAGCATTGTCATCTTTCAAAACGACGGTTCCAGCTGTGCGTAAGTGCAAACTTTCAAGGTAGCCATTCCGCGCTGAATTCCTTTGGGAAGTACACAACAGTAAGCTAGACGCATCATCATCATTTTGAAACGTAACACTAAAAAGAGAAAATTAGGAAGCCAGAAAATGGGACTACTTTGGACTAGATTTTTGCGGTACAAATTTACCATTTTAGTGTCACAATTTGCGTCAGATTATGTCAAGAAGCGGGAGCTATTTACACAACAATTGGTATCATTATTGTGAAACATCTTATCTCACACCAGTTTATATCGCAAATAGACGCTCTTGCCCTGCTTTCTCCGGTGCTTTCACTCTCAAAGCTATGAGCATTATGCAAAATCTGAAGTGCTCCTCAAACACGGATTGCACATAAGTCCTTTAATGGAGAAAACAAAAATTAAGCTGTTATGTCCCCGCTTTCACCAAACTTTCACTCCAGTTTTCGCTTAGAATGACTTTTTCAATGGTAATGCATAGGTGTCACTTATGATACCAGCAGGATAGAACCTTTGACGGCTAAAGTGTGAGTGAAAGTAGGCGGAGTAATTACTCTGATTTTCCCTGGAAAACAATCACTTTACAGCTCCCCAAAGGTTTGTCCTTGTCAATACCATATACTTTCTCCTACTCTTTGTTCTGCTGACAAAGTCAAAAGCACATATTTGGATTGATCCTTACGACTATAATTGCCTCAAGTTAATGGCAAAAGTCGGGGAATCTATGGAAATTGATGAGCAATCAAGCTCTCCGTGCGAGTCGTCGTCATCAGTATGTTACGTCTATTAGTCGTATTATGTGGTGTTCCGGATAAAGTACATAAGCCATACCATAGCACACTTTATGAGGCACGCGGAGAAGGTGGAGAATGGAATGAGTGCAATAGGGGAATAGATGGACGGGATGGCCCCAGGTTAAAATGCACCGAATGAAAGTGCCAAGGATTGCGGTGTGCAAATGGCACTCAGGTGAGTCGTAAAACTTCCAGGAGTAAATGCTTTCCTTCGCGTTTCTTCCAAACGCACACACATATATCGAATGGCTTCGAGGCGAGAAAAAATCGTATCTTAACACGAACTCCGGCATACTGAACAGCAGCTCCAGAAAATGACCAGCAAAGTGTATGGACTTTTCCATGCAAAGTTACTATCCTGAACCACCTGGTGTTCCGTCATAACATCGAGCATTTTTGGTGTCAGATTTCTTAAAATAAATCGTGGAGATAGCATTTCCGCCTGGAACTAATTCCAAATAGCAGCGCCATTTAAAGCTGCGTCCCAGAATAGCCTCAATTTAAACAATATTTATGGCATTCAAAAATTCATAGAATTTCGACACATTTCATGCACGATTATAGCTAATTTTTCACATGTGTGAGAACGAGGGGTGTAATAATGATTCTACTAAAATTTATTTACAAGTTCCAAGGGACCGATTTACTCCTCAGTCAGTACCCTGAAGACAAACCCATTACCATTCTTTCCCCTTTTATAGTCATCAACAGTAGAAACCCTGATTTCCCCCTCATCCTCTTCACCTCCTGAATGTAATTAAAAGGAAAAAATCGAATTTCTCCGACATAATGCTTTCTAATGGATCGTCTCTGTGAGAAGAGAATCATTGTATTCAAGCTTACACGTAAAGGAAAGTCATCTCAGAACGACTAGCTAATTTTTCCCTTAGAGTTGAACCCCACAATGGAAATGAGGAGTGAATTGGTGCGTTTTGAATTCATTGCTCCCCATAAGACACAGTTCGTCTGTTCCTCCCACCTTTCTCTACATCAAGCATATCCTAGACTGTCTAATTAGACATAAAAGTTGAGATAATTGCCGTGTCTATGATTCCCTTGATAATTTTTTAACATTCGACAAGAACTACGAGCTACACTCTGATAGGAAAAGAGAAAGTGAAAATGGGTGGGAGAGAATGAGCTTTATTCTTCATTGTGCTGCTAACGACTTCCGCATGAATGATAAAGGCAGAATTGAGATTCTAGGGCAAGCAGCTCCACAATAGAAATTTATTGCGTATGTTAGTGGCATGGTGCGTGTTGTATCTCTGATTGTTTTATGTGCCCCTCTGCTTCTTCTGGCAATGAGTAAAAGTCACTGGTTGTCCCATTTGCTAAAACAGTTTGCGTATACTCCGGACATTACCATTGATTTTCCCGGCCAAATGGCACACATTATTATTACAACTATATGCTGGTGCAAATAATCACCATGATATCTCATGCGCGCAAAAAATACATTACTCCGCACTAATATTAATGGTAACAATACAGAAGAATAATGGGATTGAACGGCTTGTTTTTACGACTGATGTAAGTACTATGCTGTGCTTATTTTCCTGGGCGATAAAATTATTGAAATTGTTCGTACTTAATGACGATGAGTGTAATTATTCAAAGTCATTAAGGGAGAGCAACAAGCATTTATATCCACTTCCCCCACATTCGTCTTCATAAAGCTACGCACTGGTACTTCCAAATCCAGCAACAACTATATAGGTACTGCTGCTGCTGCTGCTGGAAAACAGGATGTATTTTCCCCGATTTATTTATATATGCAAACAGGAGCATTAAATTTTGCACAAACGTGTAAATACAACTCCATTTTATTCCTTATTTCTCTCATGGCTGCGCTGCTTACTTTTCCCAATAATAACAACACAGGGAAGCAATAATGTATACAATTTAGAGTAGATAAATCTCAAGGATTAATTTCTATACGTGTAAGGCATTAAGCATTGGGTACTTAATCTACAATGACTATTACAGCCTATAGGGGGATTCAAAGGGAAGCTCTGCTGGGCTCGAAGTGCAGTCTATATGTACGCTCCTTTCTACTTTATGTGTAAATGTTTGCAAAATACATTAATTTAATGGGCCGGAGGCAAAGTGGGAGTTTTGATCGTAAGAGGATTGATTTACATACGAGCAGCGAGCAATCAAAGGAGAAGAACCATTGAGGCAATAATAAAAGCAGCACAAAATGCACGGGAAAAGGGTGCCCTCTGACAGTAGTGAAAGCAAGAGAAATTTCTCAAGAACCACCACCAGCACCACAACCACCGCATTCAATGGGAAGTGCATGTAGCCCATTTAGCAAGAATACTATTATAAGGAGGGCCACCTTAATATTGTGGAATCCACGGTACTTGATTCCCATTAGCCGTAAAAGCAATTTCGTAAGAACCACTTGAGGCTAGCTACGGCGTCCAGGACATGATTCGTCCCCCCTCTCTCTCTCTCTACGTCCATCAAACAACTGAGTACATATATCCTTACGAGCTGAAAATACGTGGAGCTTTTAGCAGCACACATGGAAATTCCGAGGTCAAGTGGGGCACTATCAAAGAGTCATGATGATGATGATGATGATGGCGATACCCTCACGGAAATATTATTAAGCTGGTCATAACCCGTCCGCTATGACTGAATATGTGTGTGATTTTAGAATAGAACTTTTGGTGGTGCAATTAAAATGGAAGGGATGTCGCAAGTTCTGAGACTATGGCGGTGGGACTGTGAGTAGCACACTTGAGAATTCCATCGCTCTGTATTTTCGGTGTCAAGGGATTCATTTCCGATGGTTGCCTTTTAGTATCACCGCGCATATATAACTGTTACTACTATAGCTACTCTACCGCCGCCGCCTCAATGCTATGCATTATTGTAAGAACTGGAATGGTGGAAGTGGAACTGGAGCAGTGAAAATCTAGTTTTGAAAATAGAGGAAGTCGTCGTCATGATGATGAGCATAACGAGATGAGAGAGAAGAAGAGAGAGAGAGAGAGAGAATGGTTCCGTTTGTGAAAATGGAGAAAGTGGGTGATGATGGGAAATGTGATTACGGTCCTATCACGTCCGCATTCGGTGGCTAACTGCAGGATCGTTTGCATCCAAAGGCCACATTTTCCCTATACTTTCGCCACAGCACACACATACACATAGTACAGAAGCATTCGTTTGGTAGTTTTGACTTATTGGCTAGCCAAGTCAGCAAAAGTTGACAGGAGAAAGACTATATAGGTGGCGGATCCAACCGCCAATGGACGTCCACAAATCATCCCTTCCCCTCCATTATTACGAGCAGTCACCCCGTCCAAAAATATCCTGGATTTTTTCGCTCCATACCATGGTCGCCCAAGCATACACACACACACACACACAGAGCCATAATGGCAACAGAAGTGTAGCTGTCATTTATGGTAGAAAGGTCCTAAGTCTTGCCAAGGATTTACATGTCCATCATATGATTAAATACATTATGCTCTCCCTCACAGTTATATTCTGCCAACGACGAACGAACCTTAATATTCTCCACAGGGCCGTCTTCATTTGTCATCCGAAAATGTCCAATATATAAGGCGTAACATCCCATGCATCCATATTAGACTTAGCTATACTTTAGTCATCTCAAGCACGACCGAGTCCATCGTAGCATAGTGCTATGCAATGAAGGATTGACGTGGAAATTTAATTATTGAAAAAAATCTCACTTCGTGTCAGTCAGGCAAGCAAGCTCAGAGTGAGACTCATGCCCACCCAGCATGAGAGGACTAATGCGGACCGAATCCATTGACCCATATCAACAGCACGAATGCTTTCTTCTGTTATATCACAGCACTTTCCTATTACCAGCCAACCAACCAACTGAGTAGCAAGTCGATTTAATAACCAAAAGTTTGACAGGATTCAAAGGAAATTCCCTTGCTCAAAGGCACATACATGTAGAGACAGGCACAATGGAGTCACTACCAGCCCCACTCCAAGCCTAGCGTCATCAGCTTCATAGCTACATAACAAAACCAATGGAAAGGGAAAACGGATGGAGTGAGTGTAGATACGGGCGGTGGTGGTGGTGGTATCCATATGAATTCATATCATATCACCAGTCTAAATCCTCTCCTCCATGATATTGACTCCAAGCAGAATATAATTACATTCAGGCACATCCTTCATTATTATTATCCAGCTTGAAATGTTAATTTGCGGGCTTGTCCGCCAAGCAAACCACTCATTTTTCAATCCATTCTGCGCGTCCCTTCAAATTTTCCCTTACTTGCGGCCTGGTTAAACACCCTGCATTGATTTATGAAAGCTTGTCATCCACTTGACAAAGTTTGCATGGGCGTATACATACGCAGCAGCATATACTTTACTCGTCGTGCTGTACGCTATATGTCAAAGCCAGCAAGCAAGCGTTTGGGTGACGGGAGGATTAAAAATTCAAAAGGAAAGCAACAGTAGAGCCTGCTGCCGCCTAAAGTGAAAGAAACTTTCAAAAGCACCATTGCCAGAGAAAGTTAGTGGTGAAAGCATTGCAATAACAAAGTTTAAGGGCTTTTAATGAAATATTTATCATTTTACAAGTCTCAAATGGAAAGTTGTCCTTGTCACACACAACAACAACATAACAACATTCTGCATATCTTGTAGCTCCACATGTAAACCCCCTCAGGTCCCTCGCGCTAAAAGTCTGACACAACTTTAGAGGTCAGAGCTTATATTCTCTTCTAGGATCGAAGCTCATCCTGACTTTTGAGATCCCTCCGGCACGCCGACAGCAATAATGATCATGGGATTATAGCACCGAGTTCACTGATAATTCCAAGGTGAAAGCAAGGGTTTTAGGCAAGGTGAAAGTCATGGACTTTATCTTGACAGCAACGCTATAATAGTAACGCAGCGGAGCAAAAAGGTTGTGAAAATGTGTACTGCATATAGCTACTAGCGAAAAGCATAGCAGCAGGCGGTGAGGAGAAAGTGGACAGGAAAAAAATTTCATCATCTTAAATAAAAGGGGAGCGGACGGCCCATTTACTTCACATGTCCGCCATGGATGACTGAGCCAGTTTGTCGCCAAGAAGAAAAGGAGGAGGAGGTTTCATGGGGCCTTTTTTATTATTTTTCCTCGTCCACATACACACACACGCTACTTGTTAGTAAATGCTTATTGTTATACATGTAGATAAAATAGTGAAAGGACCCTTGGAATGGGGCCAGGCTAGACAGACGGAGAAAGAAGAAGTGAGAGAGGTAGCATAGGTAGTGGCAGTAGGGGAATTTTCACTATTATAGAATTTTGACCGGCTTGAAAATGTCAAATTGGGGAATTTATGATGGCAGTTGGTTATGTGTTGGAAGTGGCCGTTACTGTAAATCATATGAGGGCTACGCTACACTTCTTCCTCCTCCTTCTCTATATATGTCTATGGCTCCTCCCGAAAATGTCCTACCAAATGACCCAAACACACACATGAGCATATATTTCCAAAACCGCATAGCACTCGTACACACACATGCATACACATGTGCCTTGTAACACACTTACTATTACTTGGTGGGTGCAAACAATTTCACAGGAAATTTCTCACAAATCACCTCCAACCTACTTTAAAATATCCTCTCCATGCCTTAGCTACACTAACATCACTTTTCGTACAACTCTTGTTCTTCCTCATCTCCACCTCCTTCCCTTCATCATCATCAACATGTTCCACCACAAGATGAGCACATGAGATCATTTTTCCACCATTTTTTTCAACACAACTACCGCCATAGTGGAGCTGACCACATAAGGCATGGCAACTCCTGGCTAATTTTCCATGGCATTTAATCTCGTCCTGTAGCATGACAGGACACTATGTTGGTTACACTTTGTGGAGCTTTATTAAAGAAAGAAGACGTTCATATAAAGTCCATTTTCTTTTACTCATCATCAAAAACCACAAAGAAAGAATGCTCCCTTGGGAGGAGCCCACTGTCTTGGTGCACGTAGCTCTTCTGAAGAAATGATTTGATTAAGACAGGTGACATACGTAACAGATGACAGTTTTTTACTTGGAAAAGGGAAGAAATGCAACGTTATGTGTATGTGTCACTACTGCGTGTGTTGTGTTTACTCCCAGACGCTACTCCTGATGCTGGATGTCCTACATTTCAACGGGAAAATTGTCTCGTACAGCATCGCAGAATTTTTTAGATACACTTGACTGAACACTACTGCGTAAATCAGCTATGTGATTCAAACATGAAAAGACACGCCCCATCTTTCAGTACAAGCAGATCTGAAGAGAAGGAGAAGGGGGTTTGGAAGGCGATAGGAACTACAGAAAAAGAATATTATTAGCAGGACATGCAGGGATGTTGGAAACATCTACAAGAAAATTCCCTTGCAGCCAGATTATTGCATTATGGTTGCCTCCGAACGTGCATTTCATATGCATTATGTACTGAAATCATGTCGTACTCCGTGACTCTTTAGAAATTCCAAGTATTTCTCCAGGGTGAAGAATGAGCGAATTTCTGTGCTGGACATTCTGTCTTTATGGAACTTAAAATGCTCATGTCTCTAGCACTGCGCAATGAACGGATCGAAACATCCAATGTAGTAGTAGTTTCCGTGTCACAATTTTTATACAAATCCACAGTTATCAACCGATTTTACCGACTTTTGCTGAACGCTAAGTGAAAGTACTTGCCAGTCTTACTACCGGCCACGTTCTCATGTGCGGAGCTCAGTCCATTTTTATGCTTTGAACTCTCCGCGAAGAGATTTTCGTGATTTACTTTGCACTAAAAATAAATAATGCCATCAAAGTCCACTTTTGTAGGTCGTTGGGGGCAGTAGAAAATATTCCTCAGCACCTCCCCGCTCATATTTATATGACACATTATGGCCAAATTTACATTCACCTCTCTCTCCACTTTCTCTCTCCATGTGTAAGTCAATCCCATACAATTTCTATTCTGCAATAATAACAACAACAAAATAACAATGATAATGAATTTTTCACGCCCACACTCCTCCATCCTCTCGTACACTACTCCGCCGATAATACTCTTATACGCAGAAGTGTTTCACCTCCTTATGAATAAATAGCTACTGCAAAGAAAGTCTGAATTGCACAAAAAATTGCAATGTTTTTTGCACATTCACAGACGGGGAGAAAACTTTTCATGATGTGTTCAATTCAATTCAATTCCAATCTTTTTATGTGTACAGAACGGAACGTTTTGTGAAATATGTCCCGCTTTGGATAGACGTAGTCTATTACCCAGATGTATATGCAAAATTTTATGAAGTAGACTATATACGGGAAGGGGTCCATTACTGAAATTCTTCATGGAAGACATAATAGTAGTACGAGGACAAAGTGAATATGATTATATGGAAACTTCCATTACCAAAATCCTTTGGGTCAGTCCCATTCAATTACTTGTGATGAAAGCACATTCAATTTCGCTCTTTAACAACCAAACACATGTGCAACACATAGCGACTTGTGCCTGCAGCAGCCGTGTGTGGCTTGCCATACCATGCAGGACCGTCATCAACTTTATTTCAACCTCCAGAGGGCGCCGCTGCAGCTCCGCGCATGAATAGAGAACTAAAATTCTATTACATTCCATTAATAATTATTTCATTTCAGTTTGTATTGAAAATGAAGTAAAATCGTTGGAAAAGCAAGCCAGATGAGCGGCCATAAGCTCCATTGTTATGCTTGGGATGATACAAGACTGCTGTGCATTGAAAAATATTTAATGAAATGCAGATCAAAGGGAATTAAAATGATGCTTCTGATGATGATGAATCTGCGAAGATACTTCCAAAATGAATTTAATTAGGCCTCCGTACCTCGCACAAACTTGTCATCCATTACCAATTTTATTTTCCAGAAACCATGATCAAAGTAACGCTTTTATGCGTTACTTTACGTGTACTCCACTCCAGGCACACATATAAGCTTTGCATTCAGGGGCACTGGAAGGGACATTAACATTGATACTTTTCCCGGATTTTAGGAGAAATATCCCAGGCGGTATTCATAGCGGAAAGTAGACACAAATTTTGGGTTTTATTACAAATTACTAATTCCTGTTCCGAAAATTGTTATTCATTAGGAAAACAGAGTCATTGCAAATTTCAATTTCCAAGTCTCCGATGTCATCATCAAAAGCTGCGTTATAAAGCATTCAATTGCAATACTGTGAGAAACATGTAATACGAAGGCTGGAGAAAGTCTTTAATGTAATAAATGAAAGTCGCTCTGGGGGAATGGAAGCGTCCAGCTGAGTCAAAATAAATTGCTTACTCGCTCGAACTAACGGAAAGTATGTGTGCTTCAAGGATGCTTTCACATTGAATGCAACCATTACTACACAGTGTCGTCGTCGTAGTCCAGACCAATAGCTCGCACTGGACTTCCCATTTAGTTTCTTTTCCCAATATTAAAGCGACGGTTCAGATGGGATACGACAGTCTAGAAACCACCACAAAGATACGTTTTAGCGGTTTCACAGAGCTTACTCAAGCGAATGACGATGATGATGAGGACAAGCTAGACCGCTACTTCTTCTTGCAAATAAGAAACTACAGTACTGCGTTCCCTAACTACTGGACACAGACATTCTTCAACGTGCGTAGCCTCCGTTGTTGAAATTCATCGGAAATGGAGAAAGTCAAAGGGAGAAACGTTATAAATCCTCAAGTCTTCTCTCTCTTCTGCAGCTTGCTATTCTGTCATTGATCTATGAGATCCCTTCTTGACTCTGTACATTATTGCTGCACCACGCAAAGTACCATCATCCCAAAATTTCCTCCTTTTACTTCCATTTACTTGAAATTCCATGCATTGCTTGCTGCCTCCTTTTTAGCTACAGCAAAAGCCTAGGCTCCAAGGCTGTTCAACGATGATTTTCCAAAGAAAATTCCATGCTAATATTTCAAGCGTTCGTAGTAAAAGCAGCAGCAACTAAAATTATTGCCCTTTTTTAAGTATAAGGTTAGCGTTCTTCGCAATCAGTCGAGGAGCCAAGGTAGAAAATAGCCTTGTGGACAAATTACCCGCATCAACTGAGAGCTAAATAATTGAGCAAACATTCATTCCAGTTACAGCAGTACAAGTTTCAATATTTTATTGCGTGCCTTCTAAAAAGCAAGGCCACATAGCAAGCAAAGCAGCCATTTACCCTTCATCATCATCGGCCCTCTCAATTGAGTTGTTTTTTACAACTTTCTATCCGTCAAAACTTGTCCGGTGGTCAACAGCCTACAACTAAATTGCATCATGTCAACTTTGCTATAATACGTACATATATTTTGTCATCATTTACTACTAGCTAATACCACCACTAATGAAGAGGAAACTTGGGAAAAAATCATGACTGACTTGTCGTCCTATCATGCAACTCAATTTTCCTGTCACACATGCACTACTCACTGCTCAGTAGCTTACTAAAAAGTGAGTAGATTTTCCAGGCCAATTTTCTCCGCCACCGTCATCGCCATACCACAAGAACAGACCATGACTCTCAATTTAGTTCCATTAAATCCGCACAAAGTAATTGCAACAGCAAGGTACATGGAAAAAGGGAGCTGAGGTAATTATAGGGGTAGAAATTGAGCTTGATCAATCGTCGTCATGATAGTCCTAGCCCTGTACTGTCGTAGACATTCGTCGACCCGTCTTTTTAGCCAACTGTTTATTGTACACTTTAGCTCGCGGCGGCAGAAAGAAGTAAATGCCAGCGTGATTAGGTATCTTTGAAAGCCAGTCCATATAATACTCGGTCTTGATATCATTGTTGTTGTTCAAGGTAGACATTGCGCTCCCTGCTATTCGGTACTGTTGATTTAGCCCAAACTTTACCCACGTCTGTTGAACACACAGGAGAAGAAGTAGAAGACGAAGAAAAGTCACGAAATCTTACTCACTCTTTGCTGTTCTAATGCTCCGAGCTATCTGTATAGCTATAATACTAGGTGGAAAGGATAGGGAAACTGTCAGGATTCCGGCGTTGTGTGTGAGTAGAGAAGTTTAATAAGACTGTCTGAAAGGATAAGATTTGATAGACGAGGCTAGCAGTAGTAGTAGGACGTAATGGTAGTGAGTGCCGGAGGCAATAATAATATTATCAACTGGGAGACAGTAGTGAGAAAGACAGAAGAGAAAGTATTGAGGAAGTGAGTGAAAAGGCAAAGTTTACTTTCACCTCAAAAGATAGTAGTAGTAAGTAATGGTGGGGCCAGGGATGAGTCACACTTTCTTAGGTTTATTTGAATCAGATCATCATGATGTTCATCCCAAATCGTCTGGTTCATCTTCGTCTCAATCGTCGTCACCACCATCACTAGTATGAACCCGCATCGTGGACAGAATAGAAAATGGGATTCTGAGCTTATCACCAATGCACTTCTCTCCCTTACTCAGTCAGTCACAAGGGTTCATAAAAAGGTGTCCAAATGATGCTCAAAGTAACGTCAATAGAAAGAGTGTAATAAATGGTGGAAAATGACGCCCTGGCGCCGTACTTTTACCACGCATAAGTTTATCTCTGATGAAAAACCCACATGAAGACCGCAGCCTTGACAGTAATAACAAATTTTTGGGTCCTCTCTCACTCACAAGTAATCCCAACGGTTCTTTGCTGCCGCTGCAGCCCAAGCTGGTAAATTTTGGTCGGAAAATCACATGGAAAGAGTAGTAAATGCAGTCATGACAGCCAACTCCATCAGGATTTATTACATCTTTCACTCTAACCATTTATATTGACCATTTGGACGGAGCTATGGGCAAAGAGATCCCTGTTCATGGCCGAGAGTAATACACTATAGCTATGCAGTTACATATCAAACTTGGGGATCTCCGGAGCAGAAGGAAAGATGCTTTTAATGAAAATTTCAAAAGCTTTCCCAGCCCTCCATTTCCCCGACGCAATTCATTGGGCACCATTTATTACAACTTACAACGCGTTTCCACATTGAATTCTCAGTTCCGAATCTCCCATTACAGAAATTTCCACAAAAATATGCGCCAGCCAACCCGTTTGCATTACAATTCAGGTCCGTGTTTCGCAAAAACCACTACTGATTCTTCTTCTTCTTCTTCTCGCATGTCTCAAGGTTATACGGAGTGGAAGATTTTTCAAAAGGAAAGCAACTACCTACCTACCTACCGCTCTAATGAGATTAAGAATAATGGCAACTCAATTTGCAAAAGTGGAAATTTTCGCAACGAAAATGATGCCTTACAAGATTGCACTTTCGTGCAAAGATTCTAAGACAAAGGGAATAAGATTGATGCTGACAGGGACGCGATGGTGTGGCGGTGGTGCTGTTGTTGTTATTCCTACGAAGATTTTTTGTTTCAAAATTTCTTACACGCAAATCCCCCTTCCCGCGTCCAAGTTTTTTTCGCTGCTATCCTTCGCCAAACGAAGAGGAAGGGACCAACGCGCAGGCAGTTGTTCGCTCGTCAGGAAGGGGAATAAAAGAAGGGGAAAAATTATGCTCCATTTAACAAATCATAGGTTGTGGAAATGAAGGGAAAATTCTAATTTTTTTCTGTCAATCTTGCAAAGGCATTTGTGAGGAACAGGACCATTTGCATGCTTGAGTGCTCCAGACGTTTTTTGCTCGTCCTGACGGGTTCAGCCATGGCGCCGATGACTTGTTCAAATTATTATTCCTTATAGGAGGAGTACGATGAGAATAAGGATAGAATAATAAGAGTTTACTACTACCGCAGGTCAAGGTTCCCTTTAGCTCTTGATTCCTTTATGACGCCTCGCAGTTCACTGCGCATTTTATTAAGACTACTCTGCCATTTTATTGCCACCCATTTGAACCAATAACTCCGCCGTCAGATAGACTACTACCCGCCTCAACCTAATCCAGTAAACGGACGGGAGGGTAAGTAAATTCTGCGTGAATGTGAAAAGGTTACGGCTGATTCTTTACGCTCCAATTACGTAACATGATTTTTGCATACTAAATGTGCCTACTCCTCTGGGTCTGTCTGCAAAAAAAAGAGTTTTCTCAAGAAATTCTGAGAAGAGAAGCGTTAGCTGTTTGTCTGTCTGCCCGTCTGTATGCTAACTCTTCCTTTGTTACTATACAAATGTATTTAGCATTGTATAGGGATAGGACGGCGGATCTTAAGTTTAAATCCGGTCAGTAGGAGAAACGTTCTTCTGTGCTGCTCGACAACTAAGCCTCAGATTTGACATGAAATGAGTCTTTCTCTGTTGTTTAGGAGAAAGGAGGGCGCTCAGTCTCTGTCTTATTATCCTTCTCATTTCATCTGAAACAGAACAGGAGAAACAGCAGCGAGTAACAGGCAGCAGAGAGATGGATTGGGAGGCTTACAGGTGTATTACTACTACTACTACTACTGTACTTCTGAGAAATGCATGACGCTTTACTCTATGAGATTGCCCTCCTAAATAAGATGCTTACTATAATTACATGCCTCGGGATTCTCCGCCTTTGTAATTTAATGCTGGTCCCAAAAGATTCATTGTAATCTTCCCCTAGAATTCTTTGTTAACAAAACAACTCAGCAGCATTGTGTCTAAGCCTTTGACCCAAGCGCCAAGCCACTACTGTATGGAGCTTACTAACAT
>JAQFYD010000898.1:0-14597 GCA_034694225.1 Bourletiella hortensis | reverse complement strand
TCTCTCCGTCTCTCCACAACGGACCTTGTTTTTGGAGCCTGAGTGAAAGGGAGACAGCCCGGGTCTTTCTTTGAGTGGGGCCAAAAGATTACAGACAACACAACAAGTTGACTCCTGATTTATTTCCCGCCGTGTGCTGGCCTGTTTTTTGAAACTCTTTAAAAAATAATTATCTGGCCTCCGACTGTTTTTTTTAACATGAAGGCTAACAGTTGTTCTCGGCACATTTATGAACCAAGCCAGTATGGAAGGAAATATGTATACATTTGAGAGCTGCTATTACAGTTTCACCGCAGGTTCGGGAGCACTACCTACTCCAAGTTATGATGGCATGATGATGATAGTAATGTAATACAGTTACATCGACCCTCCTTCATGATCAGTTTCAACATCAACAGTAACAGGTGTACTACCCACAAAGGCCCAGTTCATGTGCACAAGTAGTTTCTTTTTAAGAATTTCCAGAAACTGATTTATGAATATTTGCTTATGGCAATAGTAATTGTTTGCACAGAGTGATTGAAGAAGTGGAACGCTGTTGTAACATGGGAAGTAAAAGGCTGTGGCGAATGGTTTTACTCTGCAAAAATTCTGTCATTTGTTAGAACTCCGCCCTTGAGCAACTATTGGAAAGCGTGAGTACGTAGGTTTAATGGTAGTAGTAGACTATCTGTGCTTTCAGCTGCCTGTTCTATTTAAAAAGGCCTCAAAAGCGGTATACCCTGGCATCCAAAGGGAGGAAAACTTTCCGTAGGCATAATTTCCTTGTGACGAAACATTGTTTCAGACTAAATAATAACATTTGTCTTGGGTTTTAATGTCCTTACTTAGCACCTAACGCGACTTTACTTAATGAGTCACTTGAGAGAACCGCATTGCTAGTCATTCATCCTATTGCTCAAACCTCTATTGTTGACTTCCGTTATGCTATCCCATGAAAAATTAATGGAACCGCAATTAAATGGATGTTTCTGGTAGGAAAACGCAAGCTGGACGGCAAAGTAGTGATGACAGTGGCGATTTAATGTCACTCTTCGGTAGCACTTGTCATACTTGTTTCAGATGAAATATGACATGCATTCAAATGGAACTTATAATTATGGCTTACCCCTTCAAAGTGAG
This sequence comes from Bourletiella hortensis, assembly GCA_034694225.1. Classification (NCBI taxonomy): domain Eukaryota; kingdom Metazoa; phylum Arthropoda; class Collembola; order Symphypleona; family Bourletiellidae; genus Bourletiella; species Bourletiella hortensis. The sequence goes on along the minus strand of JAQFYD010000898.1, from coordinate 13,475 downwards.
TACTGAATGCGTTTTATTGATTGAGAGGTGAAATGATAAATGGTGAGTGGACATTCGGTGAAACTTTAGAAAGGCGGAAACACTGGATTTTCAGGAGGGACACTGGTTAATAGTGTGGCATATGTATCCAGGCGGAAGAGGATTATTATGAATTTTGAAAAGACTTCGTATGCAGCCTGTTTTTCCTTTCGACCCTCGAATCTGTCAACTTGAACTCATTTTGGAGCAGTAGTGGTGGCGGTTATTACATGTGTAGAGAGCGTAGGATTTTGCCGACACCGAATTTTCGGTGCACATGCATGACTGGAAAGGTTGCGCGTGCGAGAAAGCCTTCATGGGGCTCTTTTGGGTAAGAAAAACAGGCCAGACGGCTTCGTTGCCAATTCACTACGAGGAGCTGACTCAGTCAGCTTGGAACAGCGGAATGATGAATTCTTGAGTTGATTCCATGTCGACGTTTTCTTTAAATTGTGGACCGTAGGACATAAGTTAAGATATACATGAGGCTCCACGATCGTTTCTTCGTCTTCTTCTTCTTCATCTTCCACTCCTATTTTGTTTATTTTCCTTCAAGCTCTCACATCGATAACCAGTAATCTTTCAAAAGTCATCGTCAGAAGTCTCTCTGGTGTGTGCGTGTGCGAATGTATATTTACATATACTCAGCCGCCTTGAACATTTGCACTATGTAGTACTACACTACGACTGCTAGTTGTTGTTATTATTACGGCTCCCACTGGTAGTGTTCCCCCTTCTTACGACTCTTGTATCATCATAGGAGAAGTTTCAGAATGGGTACATATCTGCTATTAAAAATAGTACTACCAAGCTACCATAAATGTGTTTCAGTGTAATTTGATATCTTTATTGCACCTACTTGCCCACTTGTTATGAAAACAATGAGAACTTCAACAACTGTCCTCCACCGCTGCCTTCTTCTAGTAACTGCAAAACCATCGTCCTCCACCTCTCATTACTCAAAGCGGTCCACGATATTTTTTAAGACTCAATCCGTAAGTGCTTTAGTTCCTTATTTTTCCATTGATATTGTCATACGTATAGACAATTGCTATGCTGTGCAAGAAGAGCAGTAGTAGTAAGAAATCAGACAGGTATGATGAGAGAGAGAGAGAGAGAGAGACAGACGGCGAAGATGCCGCGTGATGGTTTTATGATGACATAATCTCGTTAACTTTAAAGCATTTACACACGTGCTAACATGTTGCTACTCATGCTGCATACTTACACATAGCTAGGCTGGCTGAACCTTCTGTCGTTAGATGATTCTCTGTATTAAGGCTTATTGGGTGATTAAATCTCCCCGCTGTGTCTGAGCACAAGTTGACTGCAGACAGGACTTTTATATCATCACCTCCCGGCAGCTGATAGCAATACTCTCAGATCTGGCTTTCCGAATGCTGTGTGCTTGTTACAGTTGTAATTATTATTAATATTACTGCTATATTATCATTATAATAATTGTAAAACTGAAGCCGGCGAGCGGGAGTTGAGGATACGTGCGGTGATACCTAAATTCTTGCAAATTAGTTATTATTACTATGTTCTGTAAGACGGAGCATTATGAGGGTTTATAGGAGATTTGGAATTCTCTAATTTCTGCGTATCTTTTGCACATTACCAAGCGATTTTGAACCAGGCCTTTCTTTAGCAGTTAACCCTGCCAGACGACGGAAAGAGCGAGTATGAGGTTATTATGTGAAGCTATAAGAAGCTTATGCATGTTACATGCGATTGTACTTGTATGCAAGCCTTTCGTGCAGACAGGCTATTATATTATTCTTTCTCTCTGTTCCTCCGTACCGTGCACTATAAAATAATTTCTCAAAAGTGATCTACTGCCAGCCAGCGTCATTATACTATTCTACTCTCCTGTGCATCATATGTAAGGGAGGCAGCTCTAGAGCTGGCGATGAGAAGAAATAGTATTAGTGCTCGCAAGGATACATATCTTGTAGCAGCAGCTACCCACTAATGCACCTCTATAAAGAGAGGACTAACTAGTAGATTCTGCCTGTATATTACCAGCAGAACTGAGTGACTGAAGGAGGGAGAAAAGGTAGGTGCATCTGAAAAAGTATGTGAGCTTGGTAATGTTGGTCCAGAAAGAATCAATGCAATGGCAAAAATGGCAACGTCTTCGGATGTTACGGTGACTTTGTGGACTGTGAATGTTCAAGCTGGTTTTCAAATGTGATGCAGCATCTTAGTTTCAAGAAAGTTTCTAGACTTGTGCACGCAGAGCAGTTTCCTTGCTGTTCGTATAGTATAGTATTCCTCGTTAGCTCTTCTCACTCACTCCAATACTACTACTCCTTCAGATACAGAGCTAATAATGTTCCTCGAACCAAATGGTGTGTGCTAGCTAGTTGTATTATATGCATCTTTCTTGTAGCCAGTTTTGAATCGTTCACCTCATACTGATATGAACTCTCTGGCTGCTTCTGATACATGTAATTACGTACTTGGATTTTATGCACACAAATTCCTGCTGCAAACAAACATACTGTACATACTGTACACATAGTACAACTGCAAACATCTCAGACATCTCTCCTCATCCCTGTCTCCGTATGCATCGTGATGAGAAACGTGTGCATTCGGCATTCATGTATACCCGTGCACCGTTTGGAAATTCGTCAGTTTCATGCACGTCCAAAAACTTGAGGGCCGAAAATTATTCCACAAAATACCGACACACACACACACAAACGTAATCATACTTTTGTCTCATACTACTCACACATAAATGTTGCGCGATGATCGCCATTATTATTACTGCCGCTTATTCTCATTCTGGTACTTCACTAAGGTCAGCCACATCCACCTTTTCTCTCTCTCCTTTTGTATATGTATATATTTTGCATGGTGGTACTGCATAACAAAAATCACCATCATGCATTACAGGGTCGGGGAAAAAAATACATCTGAAACAAAAGTTACTACCAGAGTCATCATCAGCAGCGTACATTACACCGTCGCGGCGACGGCAGTAACATTCTAAACTATAGGAAGACAATAATACGACGCAGTTAGCATTAGTTTGTTTGTGTGTGTATGTGTGTGAATGTGGATGGGGAACAAACTGAAGATAAATAATTATGGTAATGCGTAGTGGCGTGTGTGTTCGTTGGATGCAATGGTGCATATTGGCAGAGAAAATTGAAACCTTACGAGCACTAGAGAGGAGCCAAAGATTATTATAGATGGTATGGTAACGTCCTCGTAATGAGACAAAATGCACATACGAGAACCGTCAAGGCTGCAGTACACACATTTGCATCATACGTATATTTATATGCACACCTTGGTTTAGGTAGTAAACTTGATAAAGTCTGAAGCTCCCATTCCTCTCTGTGTGCCTCTCTTTGTCTGTATCTGTGTAGCCTGCGGTTGTCTCCTTTAGGAGAAAAATATCGACAGCAACAGCAGCGTTGTTTGTTGCTGTTACCATTCCTGCCACTAACTTGCTGTAGTTGTAATAATATTCTTCTTCCTGAATATAGCTATAGCATACAATATTCGCTGGCTACTGATGTTGTCATGTTCCACTTGGCTTTTTCCGAAAGTAGCAATGACGGCCTCACGTGAATAGAATCAAGTCATGTAATGAAATATATTTCTTCTTTGGAGTTTCAAAATGGCTGCCAAAGTTTCTGTTCTGTGCAGACGCTGAGCCAGACACAGACATAAACTTATGGCCATAAAATATGTTCGACTTGTTTCAGGCAAAATACTGTGAGCACTTAATAATTAATCAGAGGGTGTGCACTGCAACGTCAATGATGTCATACACCACCGTTTCTAATGGTGCACACGCATAAGAAGGCAGTTTCATGCTTGTAATGATAAATGTTCTCTAATTTGCCTTCTCTCTCAGTCTGAAATATAAGGAATTATTACTACATAGACTCCCACAGGAAGATGAAGTACCCCATGAGGTTCTGCAATTTCTACATCGTCGAAACGCCTAAAATTTCGCTATGGTTTCCCGGAGGTAGGGAAATCATACCGGCTGTACTACATTTCCTATGTAAGGAGTGTAGTCAAGTGCGAGAGACTGTAGAAGGAGAGAGGCCCAGTGGAAATGGAAGGGAGGGATCGTTAGCGGTTATGTGCATATTCGTCAAGTTCTCGTATCAAATGTTTTTAGAAAATTGGTTCTCCGGCGGTTTATCGAAACGATTCTTGTAGATTGAACTTCTCGGCGAGCTTGGCTAGTGTAAGATGCTTCATTCAGAGGTTCAATGTTTATGGCAGACGGGTAGTAGTAGAGGATGGTGGCGTGCCCGAAACTAAGCAAAAACCCCAGAAAACAAACTTAGCAGGTTGGGCTTATGTTAAGAATGATCTTTGGAGGTGGGTTGTTCATTTACAACAATGTTGGTGTAGAAACTGAGAGGATTCTGACTGCCTTTCTCTCGCTTCATTGAGAAGGCTTAGCAGATCAATAATGGGGTCTGCAGTTCTGTCTTTCTCTCTCGTTCTCAATGTTTACCTGGATTGTGTAGGAGTCTACACATTAGGCGTGTATTTTGCAGGAAGAGAACGAGACAGATGGATAGGCGGAGATACTCGTGTAGACTGGTCTAACTTACCGGTGCTATTAAGTCCTTGGCCTCTCTCAGTCAGAGAGACAGTACACACAGACCGTAGTGGTATAAGCTGTGAAGGCAACTTACTGAGGCTGGTTCATGCTTGTGATACAAGCTGAAAGCCATGGACCAAAATGGTTACGGTACACACTGCTCCGACAGCGGTGATATGTCTGGGATCTTCGATCCATGCTATATTGTGGCAGAGCCTGGAATGCGTTGTCGGAGTATAGATAAAAATGCCGAGTAGAGTCGTAAATTTTCCGTTGTCTGCTGCTCCTGTGATTTTTATGCAACTTTACCTGCTAGGATTGTGAATAATACTTTCATTCCTCTCTAGACTGCTATCGCATGCTCTAAACTTCATATTAGTTCCTTATAGTAATATTGATTGTTCACGTATACTTTAGGTTGTGCTAAAATTGATTTGAACAACAGGATTATGAAGAAGGTTTTTTGAAAACTCATTTACTCAACTGTTTAGCCACTCTTGGGTCAATTCCCACAGCTGTCAGTTAGTCCTTGGCGAGTGAGCAGGTTAAATTATATCACCAGTTAGATAATGCCATAGAGAAACTCGTAGTAAAGGTGTATAATTCTTATCTCTGGACACAGTAGAATAACTTTCCCTCCCTCTGTACCATGAACATGGCGCATGTATGCTACGTGGAAAGGTTTTTGAGCTTTACGGTTTTCGAATGACGAAAAAAACATGAATTTTCCCTTTCCTCCCGTTGCCATCGTCTGTGCCATCTCACACCGTTCCGAAGGAATAATAATTGGGATTTGCTGACATGAAATATCTCAGTTGGATAGAGAGTCCATTGCAAGGGTTGAAACGTTATGGTGCAATGCTCAGAAGGAGAAGACAACTGGTTGTTATGTCATCATTATCATCATCATCATGACTCCACGTTACATGTGCACCTGGCAGGAAAACTGCAGCTAGCTACTTTCCCAGCTGATGATAATGATGATGACTGATATGACTCTCATGGTAGCAGGCAGAAGGAAAAATCTTAGTTGGTACGGCTGTCGTGGTAAATTACTGAAGGAAAACATTTCCTTGTGCTTCTTAGTTATGCAAACCGTCTAGTTCCGTGGACTGTCTGGGCAGCTTACGTTAGCTGGACCCTCATCAACAAGTAGCCGTCGGTGTGTAAGGTCACAGGATAATTTCAGCCGGTGCGCCAGCAGTATGCTTTTCGCGACACACGGAAGATGCTGTGCATACACGTGAATGGCAGGCCAAACCGCCAGGAGTCAATGAACAAAGTGTGCATGCACTTGTGCAATCTTTAGAAGATAAATAAAAGTAGAGCCTTGTGAAGAGGCCAGAGCATATGTATTGCCGTCCTATATGCGACAGCGAAGGTTTCTTACGTGCTTCAGTAAATAACGGGAGACATGAATAATGTCAAGAAATGTGGGGAGCACGTAATTAATTCCGAAGCTCCTGTCCGCAATTGGACAGGGTTGGAATTGAGTCCGTTATGCGGTACTTCTAATTACTATATGACAGCCCAGAATCCAAATATCAGGTGGTGCAGGCTTGGGTAGAAAGCAGTGGTCGCCCCATACAAATGCAACATTAAGTTATTGAAAAGGAAGTTCATCTTATTATGGCCGAATTATGCAGTTCCTCATACTTATCGGTAGGGTTTTACCAGTCTGCTGAGGATATTCAGGGACTGAGTTTAAAAAAAAGTTGAAGAGCTTGTAGGTGAGGAGGCTCAAATATGCGGAGAAACAGATCCACGTAACGTCTCTCTCAAGTGTACTGAACATGGAGAATCGTCGTTTCATTGCATGAGTTCATACAAAGAGATGCTTTGGAGGTGCATTTTTATTTGCGCACAGAGAAAAAAATCATGAGATACGAGACCAATTTGGCTAGTCCACTAAAAAACCCTGTTGGCCGCTCGTTTTTTGTCGTGCCGTATGATGGTAATGGCTCTGTAGCCAGCAATTTAAATGTACTCGAGCGTTGAATAATAAGAAGCTCTAAAGGAGTTTTTTGGAGCTCCCTGTAGTAATGACTGTGTCCTGAAAAATTGCAAGTGGATGCAGGGCATCTGCTTGTAATGGTTGCAATTATTAGTATAACCATCATTTTTGTAGCATCCCTCAAAGGCTCCCCAGAGGGTCAGACATCGGAGTGTATGAATTTGCATTTTCCTGGCTGCTGTAGTTGGCAAAAATAAGACTGACTGACGGCCCTCGTCCTCTCTCTCACGATGAAGGTTAAACACAACAGGCACCTCAGAATGCTTGAAAGGCACTCACATATGTACATATATTATAGTGTTTGCGGGGGTCGCTGAAGCGCAACATTCGGGTCTATGATAGTTAGAGGGGCTTAAAAGAGTTTTATACATACACTTTTTATGGTGGTTTAGGAGCATACTCTTGTCTCTACTGGTTAGTAGAGACAGGAGCATACGGCATGTGCAACAGGGTCACACTGCAATGCATCGCATGCAGAATAGGTTTGGCACTTAATAAGCAACTCTATATACATAAGATGAGAGAGTAGTGTGTGAGTGTCTGAGCGTCTGAATTCATTTTCATGGAACGTTGAGGTTTTGCTAGTACCTTGTCGCTGGTTACATTTTTGTCTTTGCAGGTCTGCTGTAGTTGTTGATGTTGTTGTTGTTGATGATGATGCTTGTGAGAATTATAAGGTGTTCATTTCCTCTTGCATTATTATGCACCGTGTTGCATTCAGGATGCATATGCACACCAGTGCGCATTACCATAGTGATTTATCTTTACTCCTTTTTCTTGTCGACCTCCAAAGTTTTACCTACTTGGGTGATGGTGATGATAATGGCGATGATGCTGTCTTCTAAAACCACTCCTCCACGTGCCTCACCACATTCTGATACTTATTGTGCTGCTGCTGCTATTTGCAAGTATCTGCAAGTTCCAGCGGATGTCCAACATACTTTGTTATTGAGTCATTGAGGTCACTTTGAAAAATGTGGAAAGAGGAATCTATTGTTTTTCTTCCTACTGTAAGTTTTGTTTGGTCTAGAGAATAAGGGTTGACTATAATGAACGTAATCAGGGTTCATTCCTGTGTGTGATGCGCAGCATGAAAGAAAGAAAAAAAGAAAAAAAGAAATACCAGAGGGACGAATAACAATTATTTTTTAGAGCAGATGAAAGCAGTTTATATTGTCTTGAAAAATTATATTATTAAATTTACATTTGTTCTTTTATCACAGAAAAGAGGAACAGTGAAGTTGGGGATGAGCCAAACTATTAGGCAGTCTAGCTTGTCATCGCCACTGGTGGCTGTGACCAGTTCGTGAAACTGGCGTTGGCTGCTCGTCCTGCGGGACCAGCTACTCCCGCTACATCGTCTCCATCAACTCCATCATCATCACCTTCACCAACATCATCACCTTCGTCCTCGTCATCGTCACCACAAACAGAGGTCTTAATTAGAGCAAGTGACACTTCTTCCTCATCTTCATCATCTGCAAGTACCACGTTAGGCCCCGCTGCAGCCACCGTTGCCCTTTCTCTACACCATCAGAAACACGTTCAGGCCTCACTCTCGACGGCCATATCAACCTACTCAAATGCATCAACAGCGACAACTGGCAATACGACTTTACCCGCTAATTCCGATCCTCCGGTACGCTGTTTACTGGTTCACACATAGAATTATTCTTAGTTATCTCGGGCAGACGCTCATGTAAAGTTTATTTGACAGTTGTTGGAAGGAAAGAGCAGGAGCATTTAATGCCTCTGTGAGACGCCTGCTTCATGGTTTGACATTAATTCATGCTACTCCATGAAGTATGCGGCGCTGGGAATACATTTTTCTTTCAATAAAGATGCTATCCGAAATGTGCGAAAATGTGAGGTACCTCCGAGTGGGGAAGAACGCTTGCTTATGCAAAGAAACTAGAGAGTCCGATTAGGTGGCAATTTGCATGTAAACATGCTCAATTCTCATGCTACAATGCTGCTGGGATTAGCTACGACGGAACTTCCGAAAGACAGAAATAAAATTATTCCAGCATTAAATAATAAATTTTACTAAGAATCTTCACAGCTGGATATTAAAAGATATGAAGGATGATACTATATCAGTGCTCTGTTATTTGGAACTTCAGGTGGTCCTTGTCCCGGTGGAAAGAGGTTTTATGGCCAGAGAACCTGAAGAATGGATTCCACCAGAACCTTTTAAATCACAATCCCGTGAGGCGAGGGTTTTGGCTGAGGAAAGGGACCGACTGGTTCGATCCCGTTCGGTGGCCAAAGACACTCTCCTTAATCTTCCTGTGAGTGTTCCAATGTTGGACGGCGAGGAGCTATATCGAGCAGCTCCACCGCCACTACCGCAAACTCGAAATTATGACTCGGTGAGCTTTCATTTTTTTTTGTGCACCAAGCGTTTTTATGATGTGTGTAATGTTGTAGCATACATCACTTTATGAGCAAATTAAGCAAATGAAGAAATCTGACTACTGTGCTGTTTGCAGAATCGAGAAATCACAAGGGGATACATACAAGCGCCTCCGAACAAAACAGTTTGGGACTCACCAGACTGGAGAGATTCTAATCCAACAGTTGGAAAATCTAACTCATGTTCTTCCAGTTCAAGTCAACCTAGGCCAAAGAGTAGCTCGACAGGGCAGTTGAGCGGTTGGGGTTTACATTGGAATCGATCCGGAAAATCACCGCCGTCGCACAATCGGACTCGTCATCATCATCAGAGGCATTCGCACCCATCCAATTCAAAAAATTCCTCCGCTTCATCCGCGGCCAATAATAATAATAATAATTGTAATTCTACATGTAAGCACAAAGGTATATCTTCCCCTGCAGTACCGACCGCTCCTGCTGCTCTTTTGCTGTCCTCCTCCACATCATCGTCATCACTGTCCTCTGCCTGCGGAACCCTCAATGTAATCAACTATCCCACTGCTATTTCTACAGGCACTACCATTTCTTCTTCATCTTCCTCAAATTCACCCAGTGGAATGTTCTCCAGTTTGGGGGAGAAAATTCAGAATGTTTTTTCCGACAGAGTAAACATGAGTGCAAGTTGTTCGGGTTTGAGCGCATGTACAGTTCCTAGTAATCTTTCTACGAACTCTGGTGTATTGCCTAAAGCAACCGATGAGACCAAATCTTGTTTACTGCAAAGTTCGAGGGGTTACTGTGATGGCAATGGAAGAGGCGAAGGAAGATTTGATGCTAAAAGTCGTGTGTGTGAGAGAGTGTCCGAAACACAGCCGTCATGCTCTTCATCGGCATCCTCGTCATGGGAGCAGAGTACATCCCTTTCTCATCTTATTTCACAATCACAACAACCCGAGAGTCATAATGTACCATCCTCCCCGTCGTCCCATTGTGTTGTCATTGAAGAGAGCAATAGTGATTCGGGAGGATCGGATTCCTGTATTAGAAGTAAACCATCAAAAACAAGGAAGCCTTCATCGTCATCTTCGTCATCATCGCCATTGACAACCCTGCAGCAGCACTACTCAGGAGCAGTAGCAGTTGTTGTGGGGACCCTTAGTGGAACTGACAATAGTCGATCCAGATTATGTGCCAGTGACTCTTCTACAACTTGCAGTAGCACAGGGTATGAGAATCTAACTCATTGTTCGCCAGATTCTCATACTGTGGTGTCCGGAGGAGAAAGCTGTGGTGGAGATGTAGGAACAGAAGGAAGAGCAGCAGGAGGAGGAGGGGGCTTGGACGAATCATGGGAAAGATACGGACAAGACAAAATGTGTTCTGTAAATAAAAGTAAAAGTTATAGAGGGACACGACCTAGGATACGAGAGCAATGTGGTGATATTCAATGTAGACTGGAGGACCTAAATAATAGTGACCCAAAGGATTTGCACCATGAGCAGGATATTCGTTTCGATAATACAAGTGGATGTGAGCCTTTGAGTTAAATATAGATTATTAAATAAGAAATATATTGTCTGTAAAAATAATAGCAAAAAGAAAAAATGATCAAACAACAATGTGTTATTCTCCTATATTTTTATGGCTCAAAGTAGAGGAGCCTTACATATAAATACATGCATATACGCTAGGAGTAGGTTCGGAGAAAAAAGTAACAATTATATGTAAATATCCTCTGTCGACAGTAATAATAATAATTAATATCTTGCGTTACATAATTGATGCAAATGTAGGGGAGACGCGTGCGTTAATTGACTTTCAAATGTGTATACAATACACATATTAAGTGAAAAAAATATTGAATCGAATCATCTCAAAATCGCGTCGTCGTCGTCGTCAACACAGTATCCTTCTCTTGCCGAAGAAGTTAATATATAAATATATATAAAAAATACATACATAAAGGTACATGCAGCAGTAATCATTATTATAATAATGAAGATAGGATTGAAAACATTGATGTAATCTAATGCATCTTCTTATTGCATCACCTTTTGAGGTTCTCAAAACACATTATATTAATGGACACAGACACACACTACAGAACTTCACAGGCTTTTGACTGAACTGAACCAGCAGCAACCTTTTCAATTCCCGATTATTATTATTATTAAATAACTATGGTGATATCGGAGGACATGTGTCATTTAGTTGAATAGTAACATTATTACAATTATTAGTATATATATATCATACTATGCATCAAGTTGCTGCTACTTCTTTACTTTGTTTCATAAAATATTAGGAACGCCTAATCTTATATGTGAGAGTTCCACTTACAACAACAAAGTAATCAAGTGCAGAATGAGAAGAAGAAGAAAAAAAGCAAGGGAAAGCAGATGATGACGAAGCAAGCGTCGTATAATAGCTAAGCAAAAATGGTCATGAGGAGATTAGAATGGTTCGTTATGTAATACATATATATAGCTAAAATATATATCTATACACAGACAAAATTATAAAAAAGGAACTGGATGAAGGAGTCAATATTAATGATGAAGATGAAGATGAGAAGAATGATATGATTAGTTGTATTACATTATTGCCTGCCTACGGGGTGAAAGGCATATGACGCCAAGAGAAAATTCTTTTTATACATATGTCACGACTGGAAGATTTTGGAAACTTTGTACTGATTGTCTTTAAAACGGTGCCCGATGATGAAAAAGAAAAACTGAAAATGAAACTTGAATGTTTGCTAGCACACACACATACACATTAACACACACACCTTTAATACCGTGACTGCCTGTCTGTATATACCACACCCATTACATATTATGCATTACTATTTGAACAAGTGAAATCATCAATTTTTAAACCGTCCTTTGGGATAAAATCATGAATGAAATGGGAAATGAAAATATGAATGATATGCTATGGTGATGGTAATGGTCAATATTACACATAATAATGGAACAAGATGAAGTAAAAGGCAAGAATGAAGAAACTTTGTGAATGATGGTTTTGTCATGTTATTATTGATGATGCTGATTTTAAATAGTGAATGATATGGGAAACTAAAAAAAAGTATTTTGTTTGTAATACACATGTGACAAGAAAGAAAAGAATCATAATCCCTTATTATTATAAACCAAAAAAGTGATCGCTGGCCATGTATTTGTAGGAGGAGTACTGACTGTGAGCGATGAGATAGGAGAAGAATTTAAAAAAATTTCTAGAATCGTTTTGTCTGACTTTATTGAATGAGAATGATGATGATACTGATGATGAAGACTATTATTATGAAAGGGAGAGAGAGAGAGAGATATGTGAGTGTGAGGAAAGTGGAGAAAGTGCGAGGAGAATGTGAATGGAGGTAGGAGAAAGCGAGAGAGGAGTAAAGTAAGTGAGGTGCCGCTGTCGTTTGTTTTTTCCATGTTCTCTCTGATGCTGCCAGTCGAGTCTTTCAACGACGAGCTTTGTGGGAAAGTGATTAGCAAGTGGACGAAGGCTCTAAAAAAACGGTTTTTGCGCTCCAGAATAATTTTTTTCAAGCGCACAGCCGCTGCTTGTGATGGCCCATTTTTGCTATTTGTTGTTACTTTACTATCGTTCAGAAAAAATATGAGTTGGATTATGGTTATGGATACAAGTATTATTGCGTTATTATTGTTACAATATTATTATTATTATTATACATTGCCTATTATTTGATTAAATATAATAAATTATAATAGTTAGTGTTATTATTATATATTATTATTATTACTACTACTATTACTACTACTACTATGTGATGATGATGATGCGGTGTTAATTACATAATCTGCCCAACCGCATTTCATTGCACGTGAACAATAACTTTATGTACGATAGAAAGGAATTAAATGGTATACCTACGAATCGAGTCAGAACTCTATACATTTTAAGCATTATTAAGGACATGTTTCTTCATTTTTTTGCATTTAATCAATCCACGGCACTGTAGCAGTACCATACACACACTACCATAGCTGTCATAAGGAGCGTTACCCGTAGGCCCGACAACCCCTCTCCACAGATGAGCCTGTTGTGTCTGCCGTTTATTTACTCTGTTCTCATGACATGTAATGTATACTCCTTGTCATTCTCGTCTGCAAGGGAAATTGATTGATCAAACAAGATAGATCAAATTCACAGATAAAATGCATTCTCATACATCCTGTGTGCCGGTGGTGCATACAGGGGTGACTCAAATACTTGCAGGTGGCAAGGTGCCTACCTCAATAGACGCATCATTCATCGTGCTGAAGGCCGAATTGCCGAATAATATTTTACTTTTCTGGTGAAGGATTCAGTTTTACGGAAATAATTGCAAGTGTGGATTCCAGTACAAACAGGCTAGGAGACAACATTAGGAGACCACGGCTGCGGAAGCAAATCACACGAACATCTTCTGGGTTTGTGATCTAAGCCCCATAAATTTTTCTGTAGAAC
>JAQFYD010000897.1:0-14598 GCA_034694225.1 Bourletiella hortensis | reverse complement strand
AATAATAATTATAACATGCCAAGACAAGGTTTCTCTGTAAATAAGGGTAAGCACGAAGACAAAATAATACTTGTGATTATTCCTACCTATAATAATAATAATAATACATGGTAATAATAATAATACTTATAAACTTGTCCTCACTGGATACATAGTAGAGCATACACCTTTTATTTTATAACAAAGCAAAAATGTGACTACAAAATATAGATACTGACACAGAAGAGAATTAATTCTCTTATCATCGTCATCTCATCTTAAGCCAAAAATAGTTTTCTAGAATTCAAATTAATATCCCTTTAAAATCCCTTGATAATAAGTATAGCTAAAGCCCTTTGTCAAACTGACTGTAATGTTAGCATACAGGCGCGTCGGAACGGTACTGGAAAGTTAAGGGGAGAAATGCAAACGCAGTTTGAGCACATTTAAATGCCATCATTAGATTCAATTACCTCATGTAAAAGTAGTGTATTTTATTGTAATTTTTAATTAATAGCAATTCAGTTCGCAAGGTTCCCAACTGTCGTGAAGAAAATAGTACGTATAGAATATGAATAGCCAGGCGCGGATAGGCGAAAAAGTACAGCCCGATAGCGCCATTTTCTATAAGCTCAACAGCGGACATGATTACATGCTGTTGTTAATTTTGAAATTAAACATTCCAGTCTGGAACAAGTTCAGGCTAAAATCTCAAACTTATTTACTCCTACATGTGCCCATATAATATATAATAATAGCTAAACTTTCTAGAGTGCTAAGGGAAACGTCGTGCTTTATGAGCAACCATTTGAGTAGTTGATAGAAATATTGATGAAAGGTGATGATGATAGCTTAGGAAGTTGCGCAGGTGAAGATAGTTAATGGGAAAGAAAGGATCAGCTTATGGAACATAATAAAATTATTTGCCATCATAGTAGCAGCAGCAGCATTAAAATGAAAATCTAAAGCAGCATCAGAAGAGTATAGAAAAACTTCAACCTTGAACCTACTCCAACCTATTGATGATGATGGAAGAAGCTGAAATACTCATAATAATGTAATCTTGTAGAAAGAAAAAGGAAATAGAAACTAATTATTACTATCCTAGCTCAACCTTAAAGTCCACTTATATTAAAAGTGTAAATAATGTTGCCTCATTCCAACTCCAGAACGATGATAACCTTATTAGTCACATATGTAGACTATTATAAACTGTTGGCGTTGTAATAGATTTTAATACTGGGGAGAAGAACATCTCACCCGTCTTGTTGAACATTCCTATAGAAAAACAGAAGAAACTATAAGAGTTTAGAACTTGGATTATAATATTGTTAAAACTCCGACTATGATTGGACGAGTGATTGATATACCAATAATAATAATGCTGAATGAACAAGGTAGTAGGTCTGTGTTGTCATGATTGTTTCCTATTAATTATTATTAGTTCATTCTGAAAGAGAAGATGAGAGCCTCATCATCATCCTGTGCCATTAACTGTGTACGAAATTTATAGAATGAGTACGCATGCTATGCATAATTAAATGTTATAATCAATACAGCAGAGCAGTGTCTCTCACATCCAATGCATTTTGCCTTGAAATAAGTCGGAATAGTAATTAAATTACTGTAATTATTAATTGTATTTCCGGTCATCATTGTTTGTCCAAATTTACGTCCAATGATGTCTCATTTAGCCCTTCTTATTATCTTCCTCTCCCCTCCATTAGCAGTAACCTGAGGCTTGACTTATTGTACACACATTAAGTTTATTGGTAAGCAATAACAACGCAAATTATTTTGCTGTTTTGTCATCAGTTTAATTTTAAATGAATTTCTGGTTTTGCATTCATACACATACCGTAATAGTACTGGTGATGATGATAACGTGGACAAAACTGATGGCGGAGAAAGGTAACTTTGTAAGTTACTATGCCGTCATCGCAGTGATTCTTGCTTCGCTTTGCAACACAAAGATAATAAATTATTAACAAAATGGACGTGTCCAACTGCTTCAGCGACGCTCCTTGACTCTGTATACTGACAAGAATAAATATTACGTAATAAATTAGGTATCATAAGGCTACAGTAGAAAAATCCTAGCTAAGAAAAGTTTTCGTTTCACAGTTGTACAACAGTTCCGAGTAACTAGTTGAAAATAGGGGCTATGAGCAGCACAGAAGTTAACTATGAAAGTAAGAAAGACAAAATTAAAGAAAGTATATACGTTATGATGATATGGCAACACTTAACAAAATGGTGATAATACATTCTTCACTTGGGTTACCATAGTTACGTACATTTTCCTTTCCATTTTCATCCCCTTTCCGAACATACGTGTCTATGACGGTGCTGTTTTGTCCGCCAGTTATTGTGCGCTCACTGATACTACAAGAAGCTAATTATTATTGTTATTTTCCCTTAATTCCACGCAAATGTAAATACGAATACGTATGGCCCTTACTAACCCGTGATTCACACAAATTTTTCTAACAGTAACAATAATATGTAATCAATTGTTATGTCTCGCTATAATCTTCAAGTGAAAAGAAGAGAAACGAGCAATTCTTTATTATACTACTGAAAACTATGAATGGAATCGATGATCAAGTTCTAGTAAAAATAATTATTATTGTTAAAACATGAATCAATCCTGTAACTTTTATTTACATCATGGTGGTGATGAGATCATGAAGTAACCGGAGGTTTAGACAAATCGTGGTTCATCCATGTGTAGGTGAGAGCTTGTGTTTACACCCATGCCGCTACCAGGAGTCTCGATGAAAGTTATGATAGGAGCTGATCTGAAACGGTCCGTGTCCGAAACAGTAGTGGTGCATATGCTGCCGTTCCGTTTCAGCTCTTTAATTATACTGGCCTTGCAATCGTGAAGTATGCTGGAACAACTCCTGTGACGACCAGCTTTGTACGTGAAATTTCCCTGGGGAGAACAAGTGGGGTACCATGAATGAGTCTGCCGACTGTGATAGGAGAACAGTACTGAAAGGTGAACAAAAGCTTACGAAATTTGGACGAATTATTCCTTCTTCTAGTAGCCATGTGTAAGGCTTGGAAGATGCTTTCCCGGACTCGATAAGTTTTTGTTTGCTCTCACTATTTATTTCATTTCGAAGAAATTCGCTGTTCTTTCTGTTAGAACTTATGGACAATGTCTTGGTGATTCCACCTGCTGACAGAAAATTCAAGCTGCAGGGTTTACGTATGTTGCCAGTAGAACGGCTATTAGTTCTGGTTGAACATAGGAGGTAAGGTTACCTGATGAATGAAAAAATGTACGACTGCTACTATTACTTAAAGTATGGTGAACAGAATCATGGGAAGTCTGATGAAAGGAGTTACTCAGGTTTGACTCATTTTGATGGTCCTCTCTGCGGTTCATACGCTCACTACTGTCTTCGCCGATAAGCCAGTAAGTTCGCATGTCGCCCTTGCCCTTGAATCAGAGATTGAAAGCCACTTCAGACTTTATTTTAACGTTAGCAAGCTTGCTCTCAGGAATGGTTCATACCTTTATGGCGATAATGCCACGCTCTTGGAACGTATAGCCTCCTAAGGTAGTCAGAAGATCCCTTGTTACGTAGGATATGTGAATTCTAAGTGCTTCACCGGTCGACTCCATTCTTGAAGCAGTGTTCACAGTATCTCCAAAAAGGCAATATCGCGGCATCTTCAACCCTACAACACCAGCCACAACGGGACCTGCAGAAGGACGTAAACGTAACCATAAAAAAGTATCCTGGTTGTCTATAGTTTGGCCAAAAGCATTTTGGCTTGCGATAATATCCACTCCGAGGAAAATTTACCTGAATGAATTCCAATTCTAAGTTTGAGTCTTTCACTTGGACGGTGGCGGATTTCAAAACTTTTAATGCGCTCCAACAGGTGCAGGGCCATTGAAGCAACTTCACCCGCATGTCTTGATCCATTTCTAATGGGCAGGCCACTCACCTTCATAAATTAAATTAAATTATTCCCAATGCTCTGTCTTGAATACAAACGAAGTGTCATGGAAGTGAAAGGCGTCGTTGCAGTTCTTACCACCATGTAGGCATCACCAATAGTTTCAACCTTGTACACATCATAGTTAGAAATTATAGAGTCAAAGCAAGTGTATAAATCATTCAGAAGTTCAACCACCTGAAATTGTTTGAGAAATACAGCTGTTAAATGATGGCAACATTGAATTTCCAGCTGCAGCCATGTCGCTTAAGAATAATATTGCAACTTACTTGCATCGGTGTGCTCACAGCAGACAGTGCGGTAAAGCCAACAATATCACTAAAGTAGATTGTTACTGAATCGAAGCTCTCGGCTTCTACGGGCTCTCCTCGTTTTAAACTCTCTGCTACCGATCTAGGCCAAGAAAAATGTTGATTTGACCGAAATGACTTGTTATGATCACCTGAGCATAAAGCACTGGGTTACGGCTATGTTGCTGTCATCTAGTGAACTTACTTGGGCAGCATTCTATGAAGCAATGCATCCGTCTTTTTCTTCTCTTCTGTCAGCTGGTTAGTCCTCTCTTGAACCAAGTCTTCGAGATTACTCGCGTATTTTTCCATGATGGACAACATGTTGTCGAAAATGTTTGGTTTTCTACAGTAAAGGACAGATTATCTTTTTTTTAATACGAGCATGATTACGCAATGGGCATTAGCATAGGAAACTTACAGGCCTGACTGCATTTCTTTCAGCCTAACTCGTATGAACCTGAAATCTGGACGTTGTTCCGGCTCTTCGTCCCAACAGATGTGTAGACATTTCAAGATGGCTTCACCACACTCCAAGCTATCCGTTGAAGGCCTAAATATCTTGCCTGCGTTTAACTCCGGGCTGATGACCCTGTCCACGATTTCTGTATAAAAAAATTTCATGAACTATCAGAGTCCTTAGTTTAGCACAGGTTAGGAACCATGCTTACCATGTGGAGATAATGATATCTTTCCCCACGGCCCCTGTCTCCCGATTAGCTCATACAGAATGATTCCAAAACTGTAAACATCGCCTTTCTGTGTCCCCCGAAGCGGCGCACTGCCTCCAGCTCGGATGAGTTCTGGAGCTTTCCACAACATTTTCTTAAATTCTTCATTCTCATCGTACTTTATCTCCTGACCAGCTAAATGATAGTAAAGATGGATGATTTTTCTGCATTAATTTGTACGCAAAGGGTGAAAATGGACAGGTAACCTTTAAATTCATGCAGCCCGAAATCAGCTATCTGGAGAACCCATCGAGAGTCCACAACGCAGTTGGACGACTTGAGATTTCCGTGTGAAATTATTTCACTGTCATGGATATAAATCATACCCTAAGAATTAACACGAATTCCTATGAGTAACTGAGATTTAAAGCAAAGATTGACGCTTTCTTAGTTTTCATCACCCTTATCAAATCCGCTACAAGCGACGCAAGAAAAATATTATCCAAATGTAAATCTTTGTTTCGAAGAACGTCTTCCAGACTTCCTCTCGCACAGTAGGCTGTAAGTATATTGATATTTCCCGTTTCTACCGAAGCTCCAATAAACGGAATAAGGTTCTCGTGGCGGAGTTCTCTTATCTGTTCAGAATATTATACTACAGCATGAGCTCAAAAAGGTGCTGACTGAACGTACTTGAGTGTGCACGCGAACTCGTTTTGGTACTTAAGCCCAAAAATTGCAGATGCATTAATAAAATTGGTCCACTACCTGTATTAACTCTTTTCTTATGTTACGTGTCAAGTCAATATTTCGTTTATATATTGGCTTGATGGCAACGACCATTCCTTTATAGAAACCTATCCGAGTGTAGGCCTTTTTGCAAAAAAACTCCAGGGGAGCATCTGACTCGACGGCGCTGCAAACAAGCTGTCTACAAAGTGCGACCTGAAATGGAATTTCGATGTTGTAAGTGACTTAATCATGGCAATCATTGTCATATTGCTGAAAAAGAACATCATTGTTCAATTACTGTTACATGAGTTCCGCTTGCAGGTTCAGCAGGGCCCAGGGGTATCAAAACAACGTCTTTCATGTCGATCTTCCATAGCAAGCATGCCAGCTTTTGCTCATAACGATAATGCCTATTCAGTCACATGGTACTTTCAACAATAGTTCCGCAGAATGCACATCATAAGATAAGATAATAAATATTGAAACTACCGAGCTGCAAGTATAATTGCCACTAGTGCTAGCGCAGCTAAAAATCCAAGACCACCTATTAACCTCCAATCTGGCTGGTAAACACATTTTTCTCCTTTAAAACCACAGAATGGCTCGGCCAATGGCTGCTTCCCTCCGACCCACTGGATTGGTCTGAACTCGTTGAAATATTGGAAATCCTGCCCAGCGTTCACATGGAATAAGTTAGCTACTGCTATGAACTATAAAGCCCTTAAAGATTTAAAGCGTAATCTGGATAAGTATTCTACGAAGGCCTGGATGGCATACCGGTATTTTGTCACCCTGCTTCTGCTTGAAGTCTCCAATGGGTAAGATGACTCTTCTAATTGTCCCATTGGCATCCACGTCGTCTCCGTAGCCTAGTACCGTGTAGTTTCCTTCCGCGTCTCCGTTTGCGTCGATAAACACCTGAATTAAAGACGACTTGGAATTTGAAACTTCTGCACCCTCAACAAGTATGAACTACTGCTTACATCAAATCCTTGCACAGAGCGGTATGATTGTGTCCGGATGTTCTGAAATACTGCAGTGCCATTCCGTGGATCCATATTTTGTGCAAGTGTTTTATTGAGGGCTTTGGCGTAAATCATCACAGCGTCATACAGGTAAGCACCCTCAATGGGTAGCTCGATCTGCAAAAGTTAGTGTGCAAGGTCAGTCGGTGTACTTGTGCACTACAACAAATAGTATTGTAGAAGCACTTACCTCCGGATCATTGAATATGGATGCGTGAAACGGCACGTGGAATGGATTTTTTGTGGACAGATTTGCGAATTTATGCAAAATCTCCCTAAGAATAGAAAGAATTTGTCAGGTGTGAGGGAAGAAACATTCTTGTGGCCTCCGAAATGCATTTCATACATAGATTCCATTATTTCATATCACGTGAATATGAACGTAAACCTACGTATAATTTGCTTCCTTTGGGTGGGATAGCGTAAGCTTGAGCACAGATTTGAAACCATTTGCACTTGGCTTAAGGGAAGTCTCGTTAAATATTTGGTAAATCCATGCTAAAAACAGGAATGAGATTCTCATAAACGTTACTTACAAACCCAAATACATGTAGAGGCATAGGCAAATATTGTGTGATAAAATGCATTCACATACACGCAGATGAGTTCATGTTACTCTTTGTATCCCAGATTTGGTCATCGACAGAGATGATTATATAGTCACCGCTATCCAGTAGCTTCTTCTCATCCAACGCACGAACGAGATCAATTAGACCCAGGTGCTCCCCAATGAAAACGTATACTAATTTACCAACATTTGCTATTACCACCTACCTGGTTACCACCTTTAGTTTCTAGGAATAACTATTTTTCTAATATCTCACCCCTGGTTTTATCATGGGAGTCTGCAACGATTCTCTCCATATCTGGAAATTTGTCCGTCAAGTAGTTTGTTATGCTGTACTCCCCAGTTATGTTGATCTTGTACTCTTTTGCCAGAATCTAAAAATTTTCATTAAAAAAAACTGTAATCACAGCTACCATTCGGCCATGTTGCATGACATAAATGGAGGTAAAAATTGTGAATACTAGTACAAATATGACCTTGAAAGCCTCAAGGATCTGGTACCATCGATCCCTTGTTCGATGACACATCACCGTAGCAACTTTATTCCACTCGAACCTTTGCAGCAAAGAAACGACAGATTTGGTAACTTTGGATGACGGTGGGAGTGTTCTGGCGAAGGTGGTGTACGTGACTTTATTTGAGACCTGGTAGTCTGAACATTTCTGCGAATTCATTCATCATAGAAAGCCCCATTAGTTTTTCCCCCTAGACCTCCACAGATGTTGTTGTTGTTTTCATTATTATAGAATACATTGCTAAGTTGGGCAAACGTAATCTGGCTTCTCATGTCTATTGTGTTTTTTCATTGGAAGAATCCAAGTGTAAATTGTGTTAATTTATTAGTTAGAGAAAATTCTATTGTACCGATTACAAAAAAAAGAACAAAAGGCTGGAAAAGTACGAAAATCTTTGAGACAATTTATCGATTGTGACTGTGGTGTAACTATGTTGAAACAGGTCGTATTAAGTAGTTAGCTAGCGTCACTTACGTAGGAAATCATGGGTAGGTTCCACGCGGCGGCCACCAGTGCCTCAATGGCACAAGTATCTTCAGGTCCTCCAATAAACACAACGGCACCCTTATCTCTCATGTCCGACATTATTTTTATGGGCAACGATGTCATGTTTAAATTTGAGCTGTAAATAGTAATTGCATTTAAAATTCATACCTAATGATCATCACAACATTCATTTTTATACAATCTGGAAAGGGTTCGGCTGCACACGGCAACTTATGTTCTTATTTTGTTTCGTTCATGCAGTAGTATTACATATCTCAGCCCCTAGTACTCTTCAATGTTTCTGCATGTCATTAGTGTCAAATGGTGTAATCAATTTTGGAAACACCTGCTGCCCCTACCACCGTTGTTTCCTTTCGCATAACATCGGTCTCCATGTGAAGGTTGAGCCTGGAATGGTTTATACAGTGAATGATTTGGTCACCCTTGAATCACAAGGGTTATGAGTTCTCGTTGAGTTTCACTTTTAGTTTACTTAACGCTCACACGTTCCTTCGTGGGCTGCCAAATATGTGCTTAACTCTGTGTCCATATTGGACGCGCGTGTCTTACGTTCGTATGCACATGCAGGAGAAACAGATGCGAAAGGTGAATGAAATGGATTGACATTCCAGGAAATAGTTTTGGCAACTGAAGAAGATGTATTTACCTTCCAATGTCCGCCGCAATGAAACACAGTGTTTTTCCAGGCAGAAGAGTTGAATTATTAATGGTATCCACAGCAAGGCGGATGGCTCCGAGGCTAAACTGATTCTGATTGTATGGAGTTAGGAAACCAATTATAATTGTTTCATTCGGCATGGATGATCTCAAGAAACTTATGCTCTTGGCGGGATGATAAGATGCAGGGCAGGTGTCCTAGAAGAAGAGCAGGAAGATGGTACAAGGATTAGAGCAATTTCTTTATTGTCGCCCTCTTAATATTGCTTTTGATATTGGCCAGCAGGAATAATGAATGGCCTGCTTAAACGTGGAACAATAGCCCCAAAAATGGCTTCAAGTTCCGCCCCAGTAATATGTGGCCGGCCAAACGAATGTAGCTTCGAGAAATAAACGAAAGGATGAGCTTCTTGAAAATCTTTGCCAAACGTTAGTGAAAATTTCCGGCTCACGATAGCATTTATTAAAGTTTAGGCGTTAAGTAAGAATTATTGCTAGCGCAAAGTTCTTTGACTTGATTGCTCTTACGCAGAAAGAGCGCCTTAGAGAGAGGTTAATTTTGGCGTTTGAACATTCCGTTTATCATATAATCATGCCATGGAATTATTATTTATTAGTAAAGGAAAGAACAATTATTATAGAGGTTAACTATACGTTCACACTTACCAATCGTGATGTTGAATTCTGCATTTTCCCCAGCTCATTATTCCCTGATGATGACGATGATCCTTGATACATTTGATGATGTGTAAATAGGGGTGAAAGCTTGTAATTGGCATGGCAAAATTCCACCAAGATGGCGAACGTGAAGAAAACAGTAGTATTTGGAATGAAGAGTACACTTAACATGCCGATGATCCCTGTGAATTAAACGCTCTCACGACACACTCCGCTGCTGTTGAATCTCTTCCTCAATAAGCTTTTTGTTTAATCAACGAAATATCAGGTAGCTATTATTACTATTACTTCCTTTGAATAAATGATGCTTCCTTTGTTCTCACAAAAGGCCTATAATAATCGAATGCGATACGTTCCAAATTATTTTCTCCTTTTTACAAGAATTAGCCAACGCCAGATAAATTTTCTTGAGCTTGATTCTTGATATTTAACAAGAAAATTATTTGGTGAAAAGATATATACTTCTCACAAAATATCACAGAATAGCTTCCCCTGCTGTTGTGGAGAGTTCAAGATAACCTTATGAGAATGAAGTATTGATGGAAAATGAATTTGCCTGGAGAAGAATAATAGGAGAAACGAAGAAGAAGTAGTGACAGCTGGCGTTCCGCAATTCTGCGCATTTTCCCGTCAACCCTTTTCCATGGCGGAGGTGGTTGGTGGGCACTTCATTCACGCTTCCAATTATTATTATGATGACTTTCTTATACATATTATTTACTCCTCTCCACTTGAATAAATCCTAATTTAATTATAATAATGATTATTCCCACTTTAGGAGTTACTTTCGAGTCAAGAATAGCTATGCTACTGCTGCTCTACTGGTGACGAACCGATGGGGATCCATGCTATCGGCTGGTAATGTGGTAGCCTACTCGTTAATACTTGGTTCTTGAGGGTGCTCCAGCTTTAACTGTAGTGGCCTTTAAGATAAGCACGTGTTTGCGCAGTGTGGTGGTGATGCTTGCATATTCATATGGAATGGATGATTTAATCATACATTCCCTTCTCTTATTGTAAGTTAACGAAAACCTTTTGGTCTAAATTTGGTTAGTTCAAGGAAATTAAGCGCACTAATACGTTATTTGTACTCCCTGACCACATATACTTACATGGTCATCTACTTATTTAGCAAAAGGTCAGCGCATTGAGGGCTAATAACGTGCTAATGTGTTTACTAAACCTTTAAAATAGATTTATGCAATACATGTCAAATTCGGATTGCTGTCAGCAGCTGATATTGTCTTCCATATTTTCTCAAAATAGTCCTAGTAAAGGTTGAATTATTGAAATGGCAACAAGCAAGAGATTGCAAGATAAAATGGCAGTACTTTGACAAGAGCTCATTCGGAATTGTATACGAAAAATCATTGTATTTATATTTGTTTCACGCTCCTGCATATCCTCCGCCAAGGTTCGTAGATTCCCTGTTTATTTTGCATGTACGTAAGAGGAATATGACAAGGGTTCTGCCCTCTCCATTTATACTTCTAGTAGTAGCTACATCAAAGTCCTGAGCAAACAGAAAATGCTTATTTTTTCGTCACAATAATAACTCTCTTTCTCCCTGCCTGCCTGTCCCTTCTGACGGAAGATACAGCGGAATATAATGCTATTGCTCAATTCTCAAGCATTTCATCATCATGTAACTTATGGACGTTTTCTTAATGAAAACATTTGAGCACTTGTTTAAAGTGCCGTTAGAAGAGGAACTTAGTTGTGATTTATGTATGAAATTCACATTTTTTGCTAGGTCTTTGAGAGCATCTAGTCTAGCATTGGGAAAAGTAACTTATTGGAAGCTACTTTTTACTGTAGATATCTGGACCAGCCGTTTGATTTGCATAGTCGCTAGTATGGTGGAGATATAAAGAAGAAGACCGAAATAATAAAGACTTAAATCCTCCCTTTTTACTGTTTAACACGAACTCTTTTTGAAAACACAAAAAGTAGAAGTAAACATGTATTTTTCTCTCATGGCGGCTACGTACCTTCCAGCATACAATGATTTTAGCTTGGCGCAGACCTCTCACAAGATCTTCCTCCATACTTATGTTACAACCAGTGTATTTACGTAAATCTGGTTAGTCAAGTCACGTATTAGAGAGAGGCTGGAGTATGATGGTAGCATACATTACTATGGCGCGGAAGGATGTCGGCCAATTAAGGAAACGACGGCAACGAATGCAGACGGATAGTTGTGAGAATAATTGATAGACCATGGAAGCCATTACTGACAATTGGCATTACAGCGCTATAGTACATTAGTGGTAGGATCGTGGGCAAACTTCACTGCATATGACATCCTATGTCCGCTACATCCAATGGTCGTTACATGGCGAAGCTCAGTTTTAGCAAATACTGATCTTCATAAGGGCTGTCATCACGTCAGGAACTACATGCATACTGATGTGAGGGAAGATTATTTATTTGTTTGAGAAGGCACGTGTTGACCTGTGAGAAAAGTAGAAGGGTGCCTTTGGAGAAACAGGAATATATGAAATGGCAATGACAATGGAAAAGTTGCATGTCTACCTTTGCACTTAAAGAGAAAAGACCATTATATGAGAGAAATTGGAGAAACAGACGAGTGAGTGAGATTGTGAGAGTTGTTGCGGTGCTTGCAATCATGTTACAATATGACCATACATATAATTATTAAAGTCGATTAAAACACGACTGCACATGATCTCTATCCATCAATTTGCTCAATTTCCATCCGCGTATGTACATAATTTTGTCATTCAGCGGTCAAAATTCTGTTGGCTCTAAAACTTGTGCAAAATTTTTCCGCACTATCTCTTCACTACTTGGATTTCTATTGTGATGCACTCGTACAACTGGAGTAGTAGTGCTTCATCATGAGGAAATTGCAAACACAGATATATATTATGTTACATCCAACTCAATAATTATTCTTCATATTTCAAGTAAAGAATCTCATACAAATGGTGCAGTGACCTCAGAGAGTATTTACATGTCAAAGTGATTATTCGTCCACCCATTTTTCAGGCATTAAATTTTACATTTTAATTGCGTAAAAACTTAAGTCTAATTTATATGGAATTTTTAGGATGATTTCCATTGGAGCAACAATGCTTTTGAAATAAGAGCTGTTAAAGCATATCCCATGCACCGCTACACATCTCCGTTAATCAGGCTACTCGGTCTCATTCTGCTAGAGGAATGTGCTCTGCATTACGCAACAATTATTACCGTTGCTGCTACAACTAGCTAGAATATGCTCGGCTTACTAATAATTTGAACGACCATTTTGAAATCATCGTCTTGGCATTCTGCCGGGTTCCCGGTTAACCATGTATAAAACTTCGCCTCATAATGACTCAGGAGCAAGAAGGGATGACTTTGTAGCTAGAGTGCACTTTTGGCTTCATTGATGACTGACTGTGAGTAAGGTTTTAAATATGAGCAACTCCGACCCACAGGCTCAAAATTTCATTGCAGTTAGTAAGAGTCAAAGAGGAGGGAGTTATTTCTTTTGTAGGTAGTAAGTAGCTTGTATTACTCTGCCCATGCGTAAAACAAGTCTCCTACTTGTTCGGCTGAAATGAATAATGTTTTATATGGGATTAAATCGAAACTTTGAAAGGTTAACAAGTTGATGTTCAAGTTTGACATGCAGAGAATGCATTCTCCCTATTGACCCCAAATTGTTGAGTTGATCGAACACATGACTGCATGTATGTGTATGAAGGCATGTAACTCATTGTTGTTCCTCTCTGCTAACATTTTTCATATCCTTTCATGCCTTATAGTTTGTTACGCACTTGAAAGATGTTGGTATGATTTTGGCTCACTACTACTACTTATAAAAGCCATAATATACAATGGAGAATTCTTGTTGTTGCTGTTGTTGTTGTTGTTGTAGCTGAATACTATGCTCCCAGTCAATATTTACATGTCTTTTTATCTTTGGCCGTGGTCCGAGTGGAAGGAAAGCATGTAGCTAGCTAGAGGTGTGCACATGGACATAATATGCATATTATGGTACTTACCCATCTTATGGCACTTTTTAACATTATTATTATTATACGAGTTTTCTTTAAAGTACATGCTGTTAGCAGAGAGAGAGAAAAAATGAAAAGGCGACGTCAAAGAGGAGGGAGATGAAGAGTGTTGGAAAGTATGTTGAACTCTTGGGCTTGTTGTTGTTGTTGATGCTGATGATGATGAAGAAGAAGAAGACGGTGATGCTGAAGAGAAACGCAATGTCGTATGGAAGAAGTTGTGTATGTGTGTATGATGATTATGATTATGCAGGATTGTTTGAACGTGTGTAGCATGTTAGTATGTGTGGGGTGCATTCATATGAAAGATTTTGAATGTCGAGAGGACATGGCCACGGCAAGTGGTCTGACGCTGATCCATTCTACCCCATTGTCACCATAATCTTTTGCAAATACCACTTCATTCTGTAATTTGAAAGCTTCAGTAATGCACATAAGAAGAAGAAGAAGACAAAGACGGCCAAGTTAGAAGAGTATCTAGGAGCGCTGACTAAAATTATCCGATGATGTACGATGGCAAAGTTTCACAAGCGTATAATAATAAGTAGTCGTCGTAGTATTGCAATAATTAGTGGGTCTCTAGAGTAGAGGTAACTTTTGCCGTTAATTAGCTTGAGAAGAAGATGGTAATGGTCAAAGACGAAGGGAGACGATGGGGTTAATAAAAAGGAGGCCGAAATGTAACAGAAAGGCAAGCTGGCAGGCGAGCACATAGAGACAAACACATTCTTAAATGTTCTTTCCTGCGAAACCAATCACATTGTTATGTGATAGGCATACACATACATGAGTGACTATTGAAAAATTCCCTGCCACTATAGCTACGTCTTCTTCTATAGTATAAGACGAATAATTGAAGCGTTACTAGTCACCCAGTTGCTTTTGATTATTCTAATATTCACGGCCATCCCGTTGCAGGGAGCAAAGTAGAGCATAAAAAATGTATGTAAACAATAGGTGAGTCTAATGC
>JAQFYD010000896.1:0-14604 GCA_034694225.1 Bourletiella hortensis | reverse complement strand
TCTCACCGACATTAGCAGTCGTCCAAGAAAACACACTGAAGCAGACTATATTTTCTTCGCTTCAACTGAGTTTCATCGTCCAGACGGCGTTCAAGTAAGTGTCTGGTTTTTTCCGGTTCTACCCTCGCAGACATAACATCGGAGAAATGATACATATCGTCTCATTATAGACAATGTGATTGATAAAAGTATGTCCTTCACTGTCCTAGTCCTCACTAATAGCTACTCTGGCCGAGCGTAATCATTTTTCCCTAATATTATCCAATCAATAATAATAATGTCTCCAGCATGCAGCAGTAATAATTCTTGTGATGATAAAAATATTAAATCTAATCAATAACATGGTTGAGTAAGTATGCTGTGCTGTGGGTGACAGCCGAGTTGGCAAGAAATTCCGCTATTCCGTAAGTGTGATCCCTCGGTAAAAATCTTCTATGACAGTTATAGTAGTCCCGCATACCACTTTGGTGTTCTCTGAAGCTTACTAAAAGGTCGAGTGAAAGGTAAAGGATCAATGATTCTAGAATTTCTCATGTATTCACTTCCAACACCTCTTTCCCTTCCGCTCTTTCAGATTAAAGGAAAAGATATTGAATGAACATGGGATTATCACTTTATGTGAAAGACAAAGATTTCTGTTTCATCTTCATCAAAGTCTCACATAACCTTTAATAGAGTTCTTGAGATTTTTTTACGCATTAAAGCTTGCCCTCATTGTGAACCGTGTTTGCACATTACATAGTCCGCTACCAATCATCAAGATGATAATAATTATTATACATTTTTCTGCCATTTGCTTTGTGGTACATAAAGGATGTTGATATTATCCTCCTCAAGCTTTTAGTAAGGTTTTAAACAGCATAAACTTAAAGAGGGAAGAAATTTTTATGAGTTTGTCTCTCTCTCTCTTTCATAAGCTGACTATTATTATTAGTTGGATCCCACACCAGCAGCCAAGTCGGCATTGGTGAAACAAGATGAAAAACTTGGCTGCTACAATATTATGCTTCCTAGTAGTAGTATTAAGTAGTGTAGTCAATAACAGTACTTTGCTTCCTACACGTTGTCTTTTTCTTGTTCAAAGACGTCGTCGTCGTCTCCGAATTTTACGGCGTGAATCAAATAAATACAGACGAAAGTTGAGCAGGGACATGAAGCTTCTTTTACTTGCTCTCATCGCATTGTTCCAGACATAATAAAGCTACGTATAGGATGTCTATGAACTGTTCGCCTTGAGATGATAATTTTTATGGAATACTGCGTATAGCCTGAGGTCATATTTTCGCACTCTCTCAGCAGATTTTTCACTTATAAATATAGCCAACGTCTTCAATGTGATGCTCTTTTAGCCTACTGAATGAGCAAGTGAGCAAGCAAGCAGGCAAGCCACGTTCGGGAGAAGAGTAACTATTTTTGGTCATACATTCGTTCAAGAGTATTTAGTTTGAATGAACAGCGAAGAAAAAACACAAGAGGTTACATCACATAGTGTTATTCTAAAGATAAATAGGGACACAGCGAATTTGTAATATCATTCTTGTAAGGTCTCCATGTAAGTTCTCGTTGGACCCGCATGAACTGTAACTGCAAGCTGCAGGGCCATATAATTGCTTTAATAAAAATTGCAGCTAATTCCAAGTGGTATTAGCATATAGCCACTAGCCACACTCTCCTCGCCTTCGGGCTGTTACATTTTTTTCGCTTCTTGATACTGAAATGGCTAACGCCGGCAAATTGGTGTCTGAAAAGTACGTTAAGTTTAGGATTATTCTTGGCCTTTACGGCGGCACTTAGCTAAACGAAACAAGATTGCTATCGCACAAGTTTTCCTCCGCCTAACAGGTCAGACTTAAATTGAATAAAGTAATCGCGAGAGGATAATACAAGTTTGCAGACATTATCAAACAATCTATATTATTTACTCTTTGTACAGGTGCCAGCATGTGCACACCACATGACGACAGTTACTTAATTGGTCGATTCCACCCCCCAACAAGAATTTCTTCTTGAAGCTTAATAAGAAATTAGAATGAATGGTCATGAAAAGAGGAAAGTTGCATTTCATAATGATTAATATTGATATAAGAAGGTTTGTGGAATCATGAAAGAATTTTAGAAGAGCTCCTCACAATTTTTTCGTGGTGAAGGCGCATCGAGTGTAGCGTAGAAGTGTGTCTAAGAGAGATAAAGCTTTCCAGTTCAGCTTAAAGATTACTCAAGGATGTTTAGCTATGTATATTCTACATGTGAAGGAATGAACTATCGGTAATAAAAACCGCTTGAGTCATAAACAGCCGAAATTATAGCCATTCGACGACATATATTCTTTATTTGATGCTATATTATACCTCAAGCAGTTTTATTTTCCAGCTCTCCATTTTATCTGGGCAAGATCAAGCGGAAAAGACGATAGAGTTCCCAACTCATGTACAGGACATATTCAGTTAATGTAATGTCCCTTGTTTGAACATATTCTCAAAGAGCATCAATGATGGGTGAGGTCTAAGGTTCATTATGTGTCAAGTATTAGTTGAATTAATTCGGCAAAAACAAATGCGTATAAAATACGACAGCTGATTTCCGTCATGTACCAGCAACGTCTCTTCCATACTCACACCTGGAACATTCGGGCTTTTCTTTAGCAGTAACAGCTTTCCAGTAGCAGGTTGAAGGAACGTGTTATGCATTTCATTCTGCTGGAGGTGATGAAGCAGTCTCAAAGCAGTAGCCATTGTCTTGTATATATGGTCTGCTAATGAACATTTGGAAAGCAGGTTCCAAGTCTATGGGGAATATAGCTACCAAGTCACACCAAAGTTCAGTACCACATTAGCCATAGTGTTGCTGTTAGCTACTTCTTGCGTTGAGGTAGACTGCATTATCGGTTACGACAGGAAAAAAAAAACGTCGTCTCGTGCATTTTTTGCTCCAGCTTGTTTACACTTTTTGCTCATTATGCACCAAGATGAGAAGATAGCTTTGCCACTTCATCGGAGACACCAGCTTGAACAATTTGTTCCGTCGTTGTGAGCTATTCTAACTTGTTGTTTCTTCTTGATTTGCAAAATTACACGAAGAACAGAAGTAATGAGCGTAAAGTTTGCTTGTATGTATATGATTAGTAGGACGGATACAATATCTTCGTTCATCCTCTGTCACTCTTTGCAACGCTTTGGGCAATTATGTCATGGCAGTACAGTGAATAACATTGGGCACACATACACTAACATGCATGGAATAATCTAGCTACATGGAGGATGTAAAGTAGCATGCTAACCTTCCGCTGCCAAGAACGAACGAGTACAATATGATTCTGCTTGAGAGTCTTGTCAATTTTAATCTCAGCGCTGGGTCTGCGATCAAAATTCGCCAAGAAGAAGAAGTATAGAAGAGATCGGGGCGCGAAGGGCCTTGTTCCTCTGTAAGATTTCAGACCGTGGAGCCCCAGACGAAGATTAATGTGACACACTGTACATCAAGAATATCTTGCAAATTCGGCATACTTGTGTAAATAAGAGGAATTCGCATAGTTGAAAGACATGACAGCACATTATGCTTGTTGTGATACGTAGCTATGACAAAGTTGTATGAATGTATGGCTGTTGTACAACTATATGCTAGCAATCATATCTTCATCTTCCTCGGCAGGCAACATCTATAAAAAGAGAACACTTTTTCTCACTTATTCTTCAGAAACGCATCTCATTTCAACTTGTATCTACATGCGTATCCTGCGTGAGTGTATTTTTTTGGAAGAAGAGAGCATATAGGAAGTAATTTCTAGTTTGTCATACAGTACAAGGAGCTACATGTTCTAGTTTACAATCCATCGGTGTGCGTAGATCTCATTTATTATAGTGTGTGTGTGGGGACTCAAATTGTGCGGTGCGATCCAATTCGTGCAATGAAATTACATTGCGAGTTCATCACTTTCCCAAATCTAGAATTAACAATCACAATGAGAATCCCAGAAGAACTGGAGGAGGGAATAAGGTTTGCTTCTTCTGCGTTGCTGTTCTGAACAGAAAATTCCTATAGACATGTGGGTATATGGAATAAATAAGAATGCATGCATAACTTGAGTAGTAAGAAAAGAACAAATTCTATAGCATTTCCAACGATGATAATACAGTGCGGTCCGCTATGATGATGATTATTATTATCTGTAGGGGAAAGCAATGACATTATCATATGTACTAGAGCTAGGAGGTGAGAAGAATTATTATTATTATTCCGTATACAACTTTGCATTGAATAAAGTCTGGGATGAGTTCCCCGTCTGACTGGTCAAAATTCTATGCTCCAGGAGGAAGCAGGTCTAGTATATAAGAGTAATGTCTTGCGCTTTTTACTTCTTCTTTCGGCCTAGCCCCCGTGTATAATATAGAAGCGGTAACCAGTTCTCTCTTCTTCTATTCAGACAAAAGTTGTGCCTGAGTTTGTGCGTTTTTGTGCATTTGTATTCGAGGGAATGCAAGCGGGTGTCGACGGCTTGAAGAATCATCTTGCCCAACATTCCACTTCTGAGGCTGCTACCGGCCGGAACGCACACTAACCTGCTCCGCGAACCTGCATGCATGTGTGTGGTGTTGTGTCTCACTATAATAAGACTGCTTGCCAAAAACAAAAGACTTTGAAAAAAGTCATATTAATTTCAAGGAATTGATCTTTCACACTCAGTTTCCGCTGTCACACTACTGTACACACTGCCAGCCGCTCCTGAGTGCGCTCAAACTTCATTACTGCTTAATCGTGCCAAAATATTACGTGCAAATTTTTTTTTCCATCCAAGTCTTCTTCTTCTGGAACTTTTGAACTGAAGTAAAAGTCACGGGAGGGCAAATAAGTTGATTTCACCATGAAGATATCCTGAAAACGTTAGCCACGGGTGAATCTGAGACTCTTCCTGTGACATCCTAATTGATAAAGTTACTAATTTTTTGAAACATTTTGAAACAATGTGAATCTGCTTGCATCCCTCAGGTAAGTATAAGTAGCTACAGTATAATTACGTACATTACCCAAAATGGCATGCCATAAAATTATGAATTAAGTACTACAACAAGAATATTTGCATCCAAGTTCCCATGGGAAGGGCGGGTGCATCATTGCTCGTACAGGCGAATACTAACTCTAAATGCTAAGATGCCCATTACATAAATAGGATGTTGGAGTAGATTCCAAACAAGTTTTGCAAACCCATCTGTGTACTTATAGACTTAAATCGCACCTAGATTTCGTGATGTTCATCACTGTTGTAATGGAAATGAGCGTACCATCTTTTTCATCGTTTCATGCCTGACTATGTTATTTATCAAATTATTTCTGTAATATGGGAGTAAAGGATTTTGGAGAGGATTATTATTATTGTGATGGAGCAGTGCACTTTAAAGTTTCTATGTTGGGAGGTTATGCAAACACAGTCGGGATATCTGAATATCAGTTATCATAGGATGACAAGTAAACACATTTTGTTAGTGTGGTCAGTGATAGGGGCAGACAATGCAATGTTTCATTGTGGTCGAGCGTCAACTTAATGTTGTATAGAGAAGTGAGCTAACATGTTACCGCAGAGTTGTTAACATCTTGGTGAATGAGCTGAGTGACTGAATGAGTGGATGAATTTATGAATTATCATCACCATACTGATTTGTCCATTATTAGCACGTCTGCTGTCTCATGTAAGCAGAGTCTCGTATATGCAGTAGAGACCGTTTGAATTGGATAGACAGTGGCACAAAGTGTTATCAACGTCATAAAAAAATTCACAGACAAGATGAATGAATGCAGACACACAGGTGGCTATGCACTGGAGTGTTACAACACCAGTGACTGACTTGGAGAATTCAATTCTGTCTCAGACGAAATACTACTCCGCGGTCATTCATTCAAGTCTGTCTGATTTTGGTGCGAGAATAAGAAGAAGACAATATTAACAATAATTAGCCTTTTTCCATGGAATAAAAAGAATTGCCTTCTTTGGTTTATTAGCGGATAATAATAGTAATAATAATGATGAATGGAAGGAGACAGGAGGAGAGAGAGACAGAGCAAAGAGATAAAGAGAGCAAAGAGAATGTACTTTTATTGCCACTATAATAAAAAGATAATGCTGTTTACTGCATGATATTCTTTAAGTGCAAATATGCAGCAGGTGAATAAGCATGCACAAGTTATGGGCTATCAGGCTAGAGATCTTATGGTTTATCCTGCCATTCCTTAAGTTCCTTAATGCAAGTATGGAATCGCGCTCAACTCACGCACAAGGAATTTGTCCTCGCAGCTGCCTTAGTATAAATAGTAGTGAAACGGCATGTAATTTTTGCTACTTACAATTTTACCCTTGGAACACAACTATACACACATTTTCCCTGTGCCAGGCTCCAGTTTAGTATTAGACAGGCTTGAAATATTTGCGCATTATGGATTAATACAATTACTAGCTTCAAAGGAGATGAATAGTTATTGTAGCTGCGAACGTTTGCTACGTACTTATGAGTAGCCACATGAATATTTTTGTCTTGGAAATAATGCAAGCCAAGCTATTTAAGCAATTCGTGTTAGTTGCTGGAGGGATTCTTTATTTATTATGCAGACAGATATAGCTCAAGTATGTAGCGACCACCGAAGGAAGTAAGGTACATAGAGCAACGTAATGACGGTTCATTACTCTAACATATTAGGAGCAGACCTGTGTGTGTGTGCCTCAAGTGTTGGGTCATGATGGCACTATATCTATGGTGAATAGCTTTTGGAATTGTATAATTATAATGTACATGAAGTAGAGTAGCATTTGAAGAACAAGGAGATGATGATGGAGACGATTATTATGAAGGAGACAACGAAGCATGAAGATTTCATGGTTTTCCATGTGCATGTGTGGTGTGGAGTTGTTCCTACTTTGGTAGATTTATGATTAAGTCTACGGTTTCGCACTTGAAATAGCCATTAATATACTTTTAACAGTTCACAAATCTCACGGGAAGCCTCAAATGCATGAAGCGTTTAAGGCTGTAAATAGAAAGAGATATGAAAATCCGGTGGTCTACGCCGCCAGATTCCTCATTCAATGAGCATTTTCCTCAACTTCTGGCGACTGGTTTATGGGAGTCAGGGAAAAAATGGGGCCTCGTTCAACTTTTTTCTTTGCTCGTGTGGTTACATTACATTGTATATAATTAGATAAAAACCGGCTTCATAGCATGATATGTAGCTATTTGAGTGCTTCCACATGTGAAAAACATGGAAAAGTCTCAGAAGCAAGGCTGTAGCTAGTAGTAGTACGCTCAATTGTTTTTGTTTGTCCTTGTTATATTACTCTAACATTTAAAAGAGTATCCTCTTACTTTTCCAGTCTCGGTTATCAATCCCTTAACTAGGTTTTCAGTATTACTAGCTATATCAACATGAAAGCTAGCTATGGTCTGTTATTCCGCTATTAACTAGCGTAATATGAACATGGTCATCCCTCACTCAGCTCTTTGTAGTCATTTACGTTCCTAATAACGAATCTTCATGTAATTAATAATTGGGTTGTGGTAATCATTAAGAGGAGTAAACTTCAAAGTTTGATCTACATAGAAGATGTAGAAGACACAGCCCAAAGTATTGTATAGCACATTACTACTCACACTTCCGCAATAATTCAAGTGCGTGTGTACTCAGGAATGGATAGATTTTTGCGTAAACAATATGCACACTTTGGGCAATCAGATAAAATATAGAAAATAATCGAACTTGTCACCATACACAACTTTTATCGTGATGGTTGTATTAATTTCTGCGTGATAGCTCTCCTTGCCTACATTGTTCCGACTATGTTACACACGGCGTTTTCCATTCAAGACACGAAAAGTTCCCTGTATTGCTTTCACAAATCCAATCACACTCCGCATTGAGGCCCATATTCGATTAGGTTACTTTATAGGTATTCCACCGCCCAACAGGCGAAAAGGACGTAAATAATTGATTTGATAAGTTGACAAGTCCGGAGCATTGTACTTTTAGTTATTATTATACAAATGGGTAGAATATTGAGGAAAGACAGGCCTCCTCTCGTCCGATTGATTACTCATCAAATGTATGGCCTTCAGTTTCCTTATCACCTTTTGTGACTTTTAGAGGGGGCAGGAAGGACTGAATTGCACCATCTTGTATGCTGCCATTAGAATTGCTATCCTCCAGAAAAATTCAAGGTTGGCCAGTCACGTCGTCAGTTATTACTCTTCCCCCACGTTTCCGTCCATAATTTAAGTTCTTCTGTGGGATGATGGGAATTTGACTAAAACAGGGCCTCCATTTGTTTGAGTAAACCATGAAAATTTGTCGAGTGAAAGCCCTTGTTTACATAAAGAAACAAAATTACGTCTTTTTACCAGCCCACCTTGTAGAGACATTTGGATGTGTAATAATAATCGTTAAGCAAGGAATAGAGGAAATGAGTAAGGCTAACAAACTTTTGTTTACTTTTTTTATTTATCTGACATTCAGTTCAACGCACGTGCTATACTGACTACTGGGTACGGTATTATATAAGTAAAACCGTAGAAAGCCACTGTGTCTTGTCATACTCATAGCCGTAGGTTGGCTGCTGCCGTGTATAGAGACAGTATAATAGCGGTTTGTTGAAAAGTTATTGCCACCATTTAGCTCCCCTATTTTCAAGATATAAAAGTAATTCACTCGGAAATATAGTGTTGTCTCACAGTAGAAAGAATCCATTTTATTATGACTTTAGTTTCCTCTAACGGCCTGCTGATGAATTTAATGAAAAGATAGTCGTTCCAGTTGTCAGGTAATTTGTTTTGTTTGCTCACCTTGTGAGAGCGTTTAATGTACTTTTGCAAGTACATGTAGCTACACCTTCATGTTCCAAGTCCCAGGAAAGGTTCATCAACTTCCTGTGAAAATATGGACGAACTTAAAAATATTATGAGAGGAAGCTGTTAACTAGTGTATTTAGTTCCTTATGCGTCATCAAAGTTTTCACTCCATAAAAATGCAATGTGAAGGCTGGATCTGCAAAAGAGGATTCTGCAGTACTTAGCTATAGTTGCACAGCGGTCCATCATGTTTCTTGCAATAGTTAGCCCCTGTTGTGGGATCTCATTTCCTTTCATACTACTGGCGTCTCTGGTGTATGAAACAGGTTTCATATGTAAAAGAGGGAAGATGAAAGATTATGTATAATAATTGCAGAAGCTAGTGCATCAGAATTTCAGAATTAATTATTGTCAACCGCCGGATGTAGACGTAGTGAGAGAAGAATAAAAAGGGCCTTTAGGGCAAACTACGAAAATTGCAGAAGAACAAGTAGTACTGTAGTCAGGAAGGCCACAGTTGCCAGGCAGGCATCCAAGTTACGCCCGAGCTGAGAAAAACGAAAGGAGATGCAAAAGGGAGAGGATGAAAAAGTTAGCATATAATCGGCAAGACTTTATGCAAATAGACCTGGTATACAACGTCAGAGGCCATAGTAACATAAAACTATGCAAAATGGATCGTTCCGTTTGAATGCACTGGGCTGTCGACTTAAAAAGGCAAGTGGCTCTGCAGGGGAATCCCAACGTGAAATAATGTTGTGGTTGTTCATGGTATTATTTCTTCTTGTTTCGCTGTCGTGAGCCCATAGGCAGTTTGAGTTGCTTTAACAAGAATAACTAACTGGCCTATTAATTCGCATGAACGGGTGTAAAAGTGCTCCCTGATATAAGGGTTCTGTCTAGCTATAGGTTTACAGATTCCTTCCAACTAGCACCCAACTCGTATCACTATAGTTATTTGAATCTTTGTTTATGATTATGGTCGGTTCGGGTTATGGGACTTGCTATTTTAAATGAAATGCTCTTATATATTTAACAGGACACATACGAGAGTACAGGAGCCAGAGAGACAAGAGAAGAGAAAGCACGTTTCATGAACCGGTGCATGGATGCCTATCGGATGCTGAATATAGTAGAAGAGAAACCTGGAACGCTAGTTCTCGTTGCTGTATGCTATGAGATGGGGAGAGAATGTGATTAGCTCAAGTTGGCTGTGCATGATAATGACATCAAATAATCAAAGCTTTGCACATTAAAGATTTTCGTCCAGAAATTTTGCCATCGTTGATCTCACTGTTTTTGGGACAGACGAGGGTGAAGAGAAGGAAGGAGATCACTGGAAGAAGAGGCATCACGACGGATACCAATAAGACTATAGCTGACCTGATTCTGGTGAAGAAATACGGATGACAACTAACCAGTTTGAACATAGTAGTGGCTTCTGTAGTAGCATCAAGAAGAAAAGAACAGGGTTGGTAGGATCCGGTGCCACCATTATTCCGTGGATAACACTTGCAACGATAGAGAATGCTTCATTAGGCATTCTATCCCATATCGAACTTTGGTGAAGACAAGAAAAGAAGAAGAAGTAGAGGAAACAGAAAGTAAATGGGATGCATATTATTACTTTAATCTTTGTTTTCATCATCATCGTCGTCTTGGTCCTCTCCTTGTGTAGCAATTAGATGTTACGTTGGCCAGGAAAGTAGTGTGTTATGAGTGGTTCTGTCCTGCCTATAATTTATTCGAGTCTGAGGACGAAGCTGATACCTCTACTTGTACTTTTTCTTCATCTGGCGGGGCAGGGCTGCTGGGGAGGAAAATGCTCTGACTCCGTCGTCGTACTTCGCGGACCTCATGGAGTAATCCAGACTCCGAATTTTCCCCACAAATTCGACACGCCAATAAATTGCAAATGGATCATCGACTCAACTGAAGTGGATTTGATGTTGGCTCCGAATCAACGAAAGTCCATCATTGTCTACTTTACACAGATGAACCTGAAAGAAAATCTCAAATTTGTGGAATATGACAACTACAGTTCGGAATGGCAAACAACCGAGTCCGTCGTTCACTATCCAGACTTGCGGAAGACTCGAATTTGGCAAACGACGAATCGTTATCTTGGAATTGAGTTCAGCTCTAGCACACCCTACCAGTCACACCTTCGAACCCGGGATTACTTTTTGGATGAGTATGGCTTTAACATAACCTATGAAATAGTGCCGGAACATGTTCAGAGGAATGATACCTGCTCATTCCCCGCTTGTCACTTTGCTGGAAAATGTTTCGTCACTCATGATTTTCAGTAAGTTGTTTAGCTACATCCCGACAAAGAAATTAGTGCCTATGCTTCATGTCATTTACTTTCTCCTATTTCTGTCTAGCCATTTTCCCATAGCATCCCATAATGAGCATTTAACATTGATTCGGTTCTATGGGACAGAAAAATTCTGTATTTACTTTCTAGAAAAATTTTACATTCATTTGACACTTGATTGTTTAAAATTCAAGGCGTATGAATGGGAAGTTGAAGTATGTCGGTTATTTTCTGTAGCTACAGCTGTCATGCGGGACTAACTTTTATCAGTCGCGTCGTCACAGTATAGTAGCCCAGTTTCATCCATACAATGTGCCCGGTCTCATCTTTCTGTTATCCTTCTCTTCTTTCAAGGTGCCATCATAGTATTTGCATAGATGCACGCACATAGAAACACACGCACCCACACTGTCATCCATTGACATGACCATGTACACAGAAACTTTCTTATGTATAATGTTTCCAGACACACAAAGAAATTGGCCGTGACATGGCACATGGTCGTTACAAGACAGCGTAAAGATTAAAAGCATGTTAACAGTCCAGTTCCATTCCTATTACTATTATTAGCATGTGAAAACCGGTTCTTTGGCTTCTTCAAAGGCACTCATTGAAATAAATTATTTTATAACCTTCTGGCATGCAGAAGGAGGATAAGACTAGTCCCATTCTATCAATACATTGTTATGGCCGTTAATAGCTATGAATGGGAATTTATGGTAAATTCACGTGAGCCATCATGATTGCACAATGAATTGCAGCCATATTAAGTAATAAACTTGTAATTGACAGAAGAATAGGTGCAATTCTTTACCTCAACTCCACCATGCTTGTCTAGACGAATTTTTTGTTCATAGTTAAACCCCTTTTTTATTACTCCGCAGGAAATTTTATTGTGACTGCCTAAATGGCCATTTCGGTAAGTAAACCTGTTTTTTCACTAATATTTCCATAAAATTGCAAAAAATTTTGGCATAAACCATAAATATTTTCAAGTATATGACTCTGTTCCGGTTCAATATTGTCCAAAATTCATGCTGCATTCAATAATGGAATTGCACTTGATAACTTTTGTCTGACTTTTGGATTTTTTTACAGGACCACTTTGCGAGTATAACAACAAGAGTTGCAATCCTGAGAGGAACATTTCATTCTGTGCCCGTGGAACGTGTAGGTGGGTATAGACAACTTTTTTATTTTATTTCGTATAGTTTACTACGTGTATTTAATACGGAATCAGTAGTAGCTACGCTTTAGACGGCAGTAGTAGCTAGCTAGCTATGGTACTACCGACCTGACTGGAAGATTCCTTTCTATTATTTAGACGGAATGTCAGAAACTGGCTGCTGAGCAGTACTAAGAAGCAGTATAGGAATATACTAGTTTGATAACGCAGCCATCAATCAATCACATAGCATTTCTTCTTGTTGTATGGAAGAAGAGCATGCTGCTCCTGGTAATAATAAGCTCTGAAATGTACCATTAGTACAAGCATACATGTGTTACCCCCTCTCTTTCTCTATCGCTTTTGACAAATCGAGCTCTCTTTTTAGTATGGCGGTTTGAGCGGTTATAGTACACAAGTATTGTGGCATGAGCGTAAACAGGAGCATCAATCTTGATCATGATTTGCTGTTATTCCCTACTTTATGATCAAGTAGGAGCTAACGGAAAGGATAATATAGATGTCAGTGCATCATCTTTGACTACATAACTCAAATGCCTCAAGACAAAAACGGGGAGAGTGAGTGAGTAAGAAGCTGAGAGAAAATCAATCTGAGATGATCCCGCGTGTGCATCAAAGCTCTCCTTTTCCGGTGTATTCCTCCATTGCTTAGCTACTTGATTCCCGTCCCCCCTTGAATCACGTATAAAATAAGTTGTTTACTCATCCTCTAAAAGTAGTCTTTTCAACGTCCAATCCCCCCTCCTTGCATGTCATGTTACTTCTGTTTTGAAATTTGACGCATTGCAACATAGATATTTCTTTCTTCTTGTTCTTCTCAGTCGACTTCTATTAAGATCCTGTGTAGAGGAGGCAATAAATAAACAAAACAAGCTGTGACGTCCTCCCGTTTCTATAATAGACAAATTCTCATGTTCGCCTTCATCTGTTTACTCAAATGGAAAAAAATAATAATAGCAAGGATGATAATAGCAATGTGACGAAAGAGTTCCACAAGGAGGGATGACACTTCCATCACGGCATACTATGAAGGGGAATATTATAAGTGGTTGCACATTCTCTTTGACGACAAATTCCAGTATGTAAGCATTCCTTCATCATCTCTTCTGTACACAGCCTTATTTAAGAAGGTAGCAAGCACATTGCATTGCACATCGGAGAAGAAGAAGTAGTCTTTGCTTTCCATAGTGAATAGAACATTATTCATGTGAAACCACGACGGAAAAGTAGTAGCTGTAGATAGCGGGTAGAGAAGAAATGTTAGGGAAGTTTTACAATAGTTTTGTCACCCTAACGACCTGGGCTTTTGCCTTATACAGAGAATACTACTGAGAATTGGATATGAGGATGATGATGATGGTGACGGTGATGAGGGGAAGAACGATGCAAATACTAATGCAGGTTCTCAAGACAGTCCGGAAGAGGAAACTCACATGTTCTCAAATCCCATTTGTGATATGCATTTATCAATGAGCAGAATCTCTTATGTTCCCTCGTTCTTTATTATTTGTCCAACAAGGAAGGGCGGCATTTACGTGACCAAGTATCAAAAGGTCCCTGTTCGTCTTCAGTAAGTTATGGGTTTTCTCGCCAAAAAAATCAGCTTTCATCAAGACGAATCGTCAGACCTGGTCAGGCAAGCATAGCTACTCCTTCCGTGTGTTTCCTAATTTCCAGGCACATTTCCCCCCAGAAATGTGCGACTAATTCGGAGAAATTTTAATGGAAAAAAATGAATATATTCCAAATCTTCTGTCGGTTCGGTTAATGCGAAAATTAATGAAAGTTGAATAATGAAGACCTTAAGGAGCAAAAAAAAAGGATTATTTTTGCTTGCAACGCATTATAATTTTTCTGTACAGTAGCCAAGCCGGCTTAAGCATAATAAATCATAGCATGACGATGAGGAATGATGTATTAATGACAGAGCTTGAAACTCTGTTCGTAGAAAATCTAATAATTTATACATTGTAATATGCTGATGATGACAGTAGTGTAGGGCTAACAAGTAAATGTTTAGTGTGTGCACTAATTCCTTAGGATCAGTTCCCCCTCACGTTTTTAAGAAAACTTTCGGCCGCAGAAGACTGTGGTGATGACAAAATTTATGTATTTCTGTGTGTCGGAGGAGAAATTGTGGGGCATTAGAGAAGAGCGGAGCATGAAAAGAGACGAAAATTAGTTACGCTTTAAATGTCCATCAAGGACATGAGGACAGTGTTTGCGGTTTTCTATATTTTACCCTCTTATGTCACCTACACCACAGCCTGCAGGTA
>JAQFYD010000895.1:0-14606 GCA_034694225.1 Bourletiella hortensis | reverse complement strand
CGCTGTAGGCTCTATGTCTGAAGTTATTACACCTACAAGAAAGGGCGAGAATCGGTGTAATTTAAACTGTGGGAATGGTTGTTGTTCAGGTTACACGAACGCTAGTGGATTGGCGCCAAGGTGGGCGCGGCACAACTGGACTGCAATGCGATCATTTTGAGGTGAATTGCACGTAATTTGAATGCCATCAACTGGAGAAAGTGGCCCGGACAAAACTAATCAATGATACAATTATTCACGCTCCTTTGGGAATTTGGCATGGTGATGACGCGTTAAGCCGTTCTAACGAGCGTACGCGGCGGTGATTTTTACAGTTTTTCTTGAGCTTTCCAATGGTGTAGGATTCATTTCACTGTTGTATCTATGTCTGAAGTTATTACACCTCCTAGAAACGGGCGAGAATCGGTGTCATTTTAACTGTGATAATATTTGTTGTCCGAGTATACACGAACGCTAGTGGATAGGCGCCAAAGTGGTCGCGGAACAAATTGATTGTATTGCGGTCATTTTGAAGTGACTTGCGTGTAATTTCTTTGCAATCAACTGGACAATGTGGTCCGGACAAAAGTAAACAATGATTCAATTATTCACGCTTCTTTAAGAAATTAGCATGGTGACGAGGCGTTATGCTGCTCTAGTGGGTTACCGCGAGGGCCATTTATACGCAATTGGTCTTGCGCATTCCATTGGTGATGGATCCATGTCGTTATGTTATCTATGTCTGAAGTTATTACACCTCATAGAAAGGGAGAGAATCGGTGTCATTTCAACTGTGGGAATATTTGTTGTCCCAGTTTACACGAACGTCAGTGGATTGGCGTCAAAGTGGTCGCGGCACAACAAGACTGCAATGCGGTCAATTCGGAGGTGACTTGCAAGTAATTTGAATGCCATCAACTAGACAAAGTGGTCCGGACAAAACTAATCTACGACACAATTGTTCACGCTCCTTTGGGAATTTGGCATGGTGACGAGGTGTTATGCTACTACCATTGGTTACCGCGGGGCCATTTCTACGCAGTTTTTTATGACCTTTTTAATGCTGAAGGATTCATACCAAGGCGTTCAGAATTCACTGATTTACGGCCGTTCAAAGTTTGCTTCAATCTATCAGCTATTTTTGAAAATGTTGAAATTGTCACGTTTATTCATTCTGGACACCACCAATACATGTGAGTGGGAACAAAAGTTGGTGGGGGATCGAGTACTAAGTGTTACGGTCATTTTGAGGCCTAAATGGCCAGAATCCGTTATCTTTTACTGGTAAAAGTCGTGGATACAAAATCGTCACGCCATCGCCATCACGTAAGGTGGCTCACAGGCACGCCTCCTAAAAAACAAGTACTTGTGAGGTTCTCATCATTAAACATAGGATATTTAGTTATAGTGAACTTCGTGGGGAACAAAGTTAGACACCAGAAACCTTATTTTCTTTGCAAAACGTCAAATTTCCATGCTTTTGATACCACTGTATAAAAAAATATTTTAAATATTTGGCGGTTTTCAAAAATATAAATATTTAACCAAATATTTCCCAATTTTCCCCGGAAATCGACTTTTCAGGCGACAAAAACGATTTTTTGGCCAAATATGGACCGAAAACCTTGCAAAAAAGCAAAGGGTGCTAGGCGCTGTATCAACTTATGGGCCACAAAGGTTCAAATTTATGCAAAAAGCTCACTTAATTCATAGCTACTACTGCAAGTCGGGCAAACGATATGGTAAAACTGAAGCTGTAAAAATCTATGCTACGCATTTATTTATGCCGACGGAGTTGCACTCAGGGAATGATGGACCCTTGATGGTACAAATATCCACACCTGGAGGGGCCCGAAGCCTTTTACGAGCAGTCACATGTTTAAACATACCTCGAACCTTCTTATTTGTAGCATCATACATATCGGGTCCTAGCAGGGGGTCGTCGACGGAATCGTCAGACCTGTCCAGCCATTCGTTACTGAGCTCAGGCTTTTTC
Organism: Bourletiella hortensis; assembly: GCA_034694225.1. Lineage (NCBI taxonomy): Eukaryota > Metazoa > Arthropoda > Collembola > Symphypleona > Bourletiellidae > Bourletiella > Bourletiella hortensis. The sequence continues at coordinate 12,631 of JAQFYD010000895.1, read as the reverse complement.
ATATCAGCGTATATACGCCACACGTTATCGATTAAAACGTACTATCGGTATCCGTTCCTAAGAGCTGCACATTCTCATGACCATACTCCTTTTGTATACAGTTGTAACAGAAGACGTACATTCTCTCCTCAGCCCGGCCAGGCACGTGAACCCAGTGAATATTGGGGAGTCACAGTCTTCATCGTAATGAGGACAATTTTTTCATTAATTATCATGATATCACTGATGGTCGCCTTTTTCGCTAGGGCAATGGCACTGTTCCGACTCTGAACAACATTAAGGACTCGTAAGGGTCGCTTGTAGCCGCCTTCTTCTGTGTGCATCGTTCTAAAAACTTAAACATCCAATTTTGTTATCCGAATCTCACTGCTCGGCAAACTTTGGTGAGCTTAGCCCCCAGTTCCAAGAACTTTTTCAGCTCCATGTAGTGCAGCACATAAAACTTTGGATCTGTCAGGTCTGCAATCAGTTTCGGCGTATTTAGACTCGCATTTGACATATTGTGCTTGTTTCTAATTTCCCTCTAACATTGCGACATTTCGGATTTTTCAACCACCCTACGATGGGGAGTGGGTGCGAAAGCATTGAAACGGTCATGATCGGCTTCATCAAAATGTAAATCAACCTCAAGTACCCCTTGCCGTCATTTTCATCTAACCCCAAAATAAAATCTGAATCAAAAACTCCTTTTATGTAACCCACTTAACATTACTCACAGGCAGCTTGCCGCCAAGGCCCCACGGGTACAAGGCATTTGCTTCCGAGTTTATGATGTATTTCCGCTGTTTCTGAGGGTCAAAACCAGGACAATATGGATTATTGCTCTCGGCAAACCGTATGTCACCCCCACAGCTAAGGCCCCCACGTATAGCCGATTCTTCGAACTGGTAAATATCATTCCGGGTTCGTATTGACAATTCTACTTTGCAATATTTCAGGGCTGCACTCCATGCTGAGCTTGGAAGGGAATAGTAGTTTGCGGGGTCAATCCCAAATTCCTGCTGGAAAATACACTGAAACTTACAAAACGCATCTGCTAGGATAGTGACATCTGCTAAATTGTATAGGTTGTTTCATTCTGCCATATTCTTAATCCCAAATGCATGCCAAACGGTCTTAGCAAAAGCATACGATTCGTCAGATAAGGCATCATCTCTCAAGTTATCGTAAAAAGCATCCTGCGGAGGTATGCCGTCATACTCTAAAGCTTTCACGGATTTGATGACATCAAACGGAAAAACCTGCTTTGCGCAAGCAAATTGATGCTGCTGCATGCAGCCGGGTACAGCTCTTCAAACGCTTTCTTTGTGGTGGGAAGTGCATCGGCACCCACTTTTGCAAGTATCTTAGCCTGCGCGTCCAGAGATGAGTTCGAAAATTTATAACTGTCAAAGAACGTCATGTGCCAGCTTCCTGCCGCTTCTTCCCATCTACTATCCATTCGATTTAAGCGAGGACACCATTTGGTAACCCATTCCTTTTTTATGCAAGTCCAGTCCATCGCCATATATTTTCCCCTGTAATCGGAGCAACTGATGCCTTTCCATCCATTTTACTCAAAGATCTAATCAACGCGTGCCCGTCATAACCTCCAATATTATGAAAATACACTGGAATTTCTAAATTTACCACAGCACTCTAGTTGCAAGAGTTATGGGCCAATGCTACGTACTCAAAAGTCTCATGGGAATGGTGACGTACTGTGTGTTTTTCATGCCATACTTCAAGCTTTTTATCAAATTCTGGCTCATTAGTCGCCTTTGGGAATGGTAATTCTGTGGGCGTTAATAATAGCTCACTGCAAAAATAGCAGTCACCTTGCTGAGTAACTAATTCATCAGTTATATCTTGGGGTGCATTATTCATTATTCTGTAGGATTCTTTCTGCTTAGCCTTCAGTGATATTTGTAATTGTATGCATAATTCCTGTGTCTTTCAAAAATTTCTCAGCCACATCCTCGTCGTCATCAGTCGCCAAGTAAGTCTTGTGGCACTGACTTTCGTTAGAAGAATTAAAGCAGACATACGCATACCCTATCCTTATATGTTTTTGTAAGTATTTCGTTTTCCCACCTGTTTGAGTTTCTTAATACACTAGCTTTGTTGGGCCTACGGCCCAAAAAGCTTAAACGCTGTATGGTGTATCGGGGTAGCAGTGTTGTTGAAAATCAGTAGCGCAGTTGTATGGTAGTGGTCAAAAGAAGGTGGTCTAATAGGAATGTGGTTTTGTGGCATGGATTTATTGCATGGTGGTAGTGTGGTGTTGCCATGGGTACGGCATGTTAATGCAAATTTCCGTTTGTACCATGGTGGTCCGTCTGACACCTTGCGTATTGTTGGCGGTCAGTATTGAGAGAAGTTGTGGGAAAACACACCCACAATTATGGCTACAAATGGGCATCTTGTTGCCTGGGATACCAAATATCTGGTCGTGATGTAAACAAATGTGATAAGTATTAACATGCTCTCTCTTACGGTCATTTTGACACCACTCTCGGCCCGATCGGACCATATTTGGCGGAGTTGGAGAGCAAAATGCGTAAAAATGGAAGAACCTTGCGCAAACCCGGGGCTTTGGGAACGCGCAAAAACCATCCCTGGTGGGAATTTCGGGAATTTTACTCCGTATTTGCACAGTTCGGAACTTTTTGAAGATTTTTGGAAAATTTGTGGAAAATCGGCCGACAGGTGCGGAAGGCTATGAGTTTTGTGGAACCGAAATTAGATATATAGATGTATTCATGATGATGAGGAACTTTGCCTAGCTTTGTAGCTGCGTGAGGAAATTGAATTTTGATTAACTTTGCCTAAAAGTCACAGAAAAGTTTATATGGAGCTGGAATCATCTTTCTGTACACACTAAACTTAAGCTTAGCCGCCTTACCCTAAGGACATATAGGAAACTGAAGTCCTATTGTAGCTCAAAACGTCATATGCGTGTCTCTGTTGCATTTTGTAGTGAACGTCTGTAAGCAATGTTGGCAGTAATATTTTTCATAGCTTTCCCCCTCCGCAAGAAGTGAACTTACATCCTTGACAGCAATGTAATGTCCATAATCATTAGTACTCTCCACAAGGAGTAATGTAATGCTTAGTGCATCGGAATTTGGATTCTTGGACACGTACAGAGGGTATATGCATTTCTTTATCATAGTCTGGGCTTTTCTACGATTAGATCGATTATCAGCATTCCATTCACTAGCTTTGCAATTGCCTTTGTTGCATAAATGCTCAAAGCCCAACACAGTGACCCTGTAAGAGTTATTTAATCTTTCAAACTTGGGAATTTGGTCTAATGTCATGGGAAGTGAAAAACCTTCAAGACCCTTAATTCTCTTCTTAAATGACCCCCTGTAAGTTTTCATCGTGTCTTGCAGCTTGCCTCGATATGTGTTGTTGTAATGCCCACCAGTAGCAACCCTTTTACCCAATCTCTCTTCAGCAAGCAGGGACCAAAAGAAACAACCTGTAGTGTCGAACTCTTTTGATTTTACATCCTCAGCATCTTCAGAGTTATTTAAATTTATTACGTGTTGATGCTTAAATTTACTGAGCTACTATGGTGTGGTCTGATACGTACCTCACGAGATGGGCATGTAGTCAATCATAACTATGTCTAAATTAATAACGCTTTTGATTCGTAGGCCCGATGTTGTTCGTACAGCTTTTGCGATTCTCTCCTCCACGGAAGTGATAGTATCATTTAGAAATGGTATTATTTCAGAATGGTTCAGCAAAATCTTCATAACTCCCTCTGACCCTCTCTCGCCCTCTAGATTTGTAAACCAAGCATGAAAAATATTATCTTAATGTTCAGACGGCTCTATTTGTTCGAATTCAATATAAGCCCGCAACTATGTCTTAATTCCCTTACGCTTAGAAATATTTGAAGACAATATAGTACGTATACGTTTTCTTACACATTCAATTAAGCTACGGAAGCACATAAAGTCCGCTCCCGTTAAGCCGAAGTTATATTGCGTCATACAGTCCAAAGCATGAGTAGGTTCGTATAGCGGGACCGAGTCAAATGATGGAAGCCCACTTTGGGGATGCATATGGTCATTGTGACTATTCATTCGTTCTCAATCCCAGAATCTGACAATATGCGTAGGACAGAATAAATCATCAAGACCTTGCGCACGTTCCACTTGCTCTTCATGTTCACTATGTTCATCAGCATCAGACAGATCCACCGGTGGGGCTGCGCTGTCCCATTCATCGAGCATTAACTCCTTGAGACGCAGTTAGCTTCTCGCTTTCATTCGAGCATGCACCATTTTCCGCTTTCTCACGTAAAGTATGTCGTATGCCTGGATCCTGCAACTTCATGTGAACAGATGATATGAGATTAAGGTTAGGTTAGGTTAGGATGCAGTGGTTAAGTCAGATTAGGGTTACAGTGGTGAGGTAAGGTTAGGTTACAGTGGTGAGGTTAGGTTACGTTACAGTGGTGAGGTTAGGTTACGTTACGGTGGTGAGGCAAGGTTACGTTACAGTGGTGAGGTAAGGTTACGTTACAGTGGTGAGGTAAGGTTAGGTAAGAGTGGTCAGGTAAGGTTACGTTACAGAGGTGAGGTAAGGTTAGGTTACAGTGGTGAGGTAAGGTTACGTTACAGTGGTGAGGTAAGGTTAGGTTACAGTGGTCAGGTAAGGTTACGTTACAGAGGTGAGGTAACGTAAGGTTACAGTGGTGAGGTAAGGTTAGGTTACAGTGGTGAGGTATGGTTAGGTTACAGTGGTGAGGTTAGGTTAGGTTAGGTTACTAGTAATAATGACCAGTTTTAAATAAAATTCAATAAATTATTATATGTGTAGTAGAAAATGAGCAAATTCAGATGAGTTTGATTTATAGTGCAACAAAAAAAATAATGCGCACATTTAGGTCATTTTAACGTAAATTTTTTAAGATGTACTAGAAAAAAATGCGCAAGTTTAGGCAAGTTCAACGTAAATTATTTTCAGTCTACCAAAAAAATTAATGAAGCCGTTTTGCTCAGTTTTTCATAAATTTACATGTCTACGTACCATCTTAGCAACAACATGAAATTTGTCTCAGTTTCTCATATAATTCCAAGTATATGGACCAGTTTCACAAAAACATAAACACATTTTGCCTATTTTGCCATAAAATTGCATGTCTACGTGCCAGTTTAGCAAAAACATGAAGACATTTTGCCGGTTTGCCATATAAAATCATGCAAAATGACCAGTTTAACGAAGCAACCAAGAAGTTTTACTAAGTTTGCCATCAAATCTTAATGCCCATGATCAGTTTATGGGAAAAAATTAAAGTGGACTTGGAAAATAATTGATATCGAATGGGGGACGTAGGGGGCAGAAGTTGTAGAAATTTTAAAGTACGGCCATGAGGAATTGGAACATGTTCAAATTAGACAGTTTAAACATTTTAAAGCAAAAAATAAATCGGTCATGAAGAAGGTAGGATTACCGTCGGGCAAAAAGGTTCAATAATGCTTCAGGCAGATGTATATAAATATATCCTAAATGAAATATGAAATGGTCAAAAGTTTGTGGGTAATGTTGTATTATTAACATGCAAAGAATATTCAAATAATACAATAAATTCATCTCACCAGCTTATCGTGACTATAATATTCATCAGCAATATTGCTGCTGTAATCACTTCCAGACCCACTATTGCTGCTGCCACTGGTTCAGTCACATGAATCATCACTACAACTGTCACTGGTTGAGTCACGCGAATAATCACTAGAACTGTCACTTGTTGAGTTACATGAATCAGTTTCTGAGTCATCATCATCTGTTTCTTCGGATGGCCTAACTTCTTTAGCTTCTCTGTGAATGAAACCAGCAACATGTTTAGGGATACGGCGCACAGGTCTGTAACGAATGTCTTCTTCCATCAAATCCGAATCTGTAGTGTCATTTTCACTAGAAGACGGATGTGCAGTGCATGATACTTCCATAATAGTTTCTGTTAGGATAAGAAAATGAACAAGTTAAAATAACTGACATAATTACAGTACTGGAGCAGCTGTAGCCGCCACTACCTCCTCCCAGCTCTCGCAACTTTGGGGTATCAGTCGTTTCTGCTTTGACGCGGCCGGTGTTATCAAATACAAGGATCGTGCTACATTCGTCAAATTCCTCGCTGCTATATTCCAGAAGAAAATTGACACTTAACTCAATTGCTTCTACCACCGGCATCTTCCAGACTGGGCCGAAGATTTTCATGCTGTCGCAGTGCATACAGAGGAGCAATCTGTAAATGCTCGTGCTGTTATTCGTCGGTATGCTGTGGCTAAGAGAGTTTATGCCTTTAAAGGAGATGAGTATGCTGATCCTCCACCACTACAGAAATCCCGGTCGGACATTGTATTCCCTATTTTTAAACAGGAGCCGATGGACTAGCTGGCGGCGGTGGTGGAGGTTGAGCTGGTCCAGGACCGCCGTATGTTATGCATGCTGTGGTTGTACATGTGCTATTGGCTTGATTATTCTTTGGTTATTCATGTAAATAAAATCACCTTTTTTTATCCCTTGATCAATTCGCTCTTCCTTGGACATACACATCACTGCATACTGTATTACATATGTACATGAACATGGGATAGGCCTTCCCATGTTAAAATTAATGTTCCAATGACTTACTCTTACGTACACTACTACTTAATTGGATAAACTTGGATGATCTAATTGCAAGCTGCAACTGACTCCATTGCTGAAACTCTGTGTATAAAATCACACTTTTAAGGACTGGTAGTCTGTGCAGGGATATTCCGAAAAAAATGTGGGAACGGAGAGAGAAGATGCGCGGCCCGGGTGCAATAATTTAGCTCGATGAGTCATTATTCCAAGGGGAGCGTAAGAACTGGAAAGGAGCCTAAGATCCGACAAACGGCTTCGATTTGACGGTGCATCTGACCATGGTGATGATGATGAGGACGACGACTACAACAAGGACGACTATTTTGATGATGAGGAGGAGGAAAACATTGACCCTTACTCTTCCGCCGAACGAAAATTTGGAAATTGAGTAAGCGAGCCATGGGTCTTTGGACTTGTATGGAAGAGCAACGATGAAACTAGGGACCTACGAATGTTCAAAGTAAGTGTCCTGTGATCTACTGATTTGCATCTTTACAATGCTACTACCAGAGGTGTAACACTGGGATCCTTATGTAAGTGGGCTCATTCTATAGGGCATGGACCGTATATCATGCATACAAAATATCTCCGTTGAATGCCCATTGGTTTCTGAAAAAAAATACAAAAAAATAATTTGCATGACGAATAAACCCGAAAGTTTTCTCGTGCCATTCAATAAGCAGCGGTCGGGCAGAGGCCAGAGAGCATGTGCAGGCATGCACGGTGTGGGGTTCGATTCCCTCTGCAGGCATGAATTTTTTTGGCTTTTTTCTTCAGAATTTCCTGATGTTGCCCTTACATAAATAAAATTTTCATTTTTTTCAGTTTTGTGAACTGCAAAGTAAAATACAAACCATTCCTGGTCCACGTCTCCTTTTTCAGATAACCTGCCCCATTAATTTTAAAGGAACGACATTTCAGTTATTGTTCATCAAGTCAACCTGCACATGTTTTTCAAATAGTTATGAAAAGCTGAAATTCGTACCAGAAATGTAACTTTGCTGTTCACAAAACTGAAAAAAAATGAAACTTTTTCCTTCTTTTTTTGCAATTCTTGCTCTTCTTTGCAAATTCTTTTTTTGTACTTTTTTCAGAAACCAATGGGCATTCAACAGAGATACTTTGTATGCATGATATATGGTCCATGCCCTATAGAATGAGCCCACTTACATAAGGATCCCAGTGTTACACCTCAGGTAGTAGCATTGTTAGTCTTACATTAGCCTAAGCACACAATTTGAATTTACTTTGTAGGTGGACAAGAGCGATAAGAAAACCCTGTGGTTAATAATACACGAGGAAGTCCTACCTGGAACAACAATCCACAGCAACGAATGGCGGGCCTACATAGTATTGGATAGAGTGGGCTATGTTCACAAGACCGTGATCCACAAGAAAAATTTTGTTGATCCGGTCACAGAGGTCCATACACAGACTATCGAAAGTCTGTGGAGAATTTTTAAATCTCGGTATGGGATAAGAGTTTACGGTGCTACAAATCTATTGCAGGACAAATTAGTGGAGAAATGGTGGCGTGGAATCAATAACGAGTGCCCATGGGAAGCATTTTTTCGTGATATGAAGACGGTTTACGAATCGTCTGACTGAATTTAGTAGATTTTGATTTTAACTGCTTGCGTTTTTGTTTTTAATTCGAATAATATACGTAGAAATAAAGTAAAATAGCTATATTTTGCAAACATATATTAAAGTAGCATCCTTGCGTAAACTTCATAATTGGATCACCAATGACACCCCTGAATTCATTCCGAAATTTCAGGAAAAAATCTATGCCACGAATTTATTTATACCCACCGAGTTCAGCTCAGGGTATATTGGACCCTCGATGCGCAAATGTGATTTTTTTAGATGTGACGGATCGAGAGTTCTGTTCCAAGGTAACTACCCCATTTGTAACTCTTACTGCGAATATACAGAGTAGAGTATTAATTCCCGCACGCCTGCTGCTATTAATAAAGGTGTTTTGTTGCTCTGGTTACCAACCCCATGCGTAGTTTACAAATATGTATTAAAATTTTTTTTCAAACTGTTCCGGTAAGTGTGAGATCATAGATCGCAACATTGGACGAAATAGTCCTGACATAACGATTTACAGTAGCCCGAATTATTAAAAATGTGGGAAATACGAGTATTTCTAGTACCAAACAACCGTACCCGATGCACATTTTGCCCTGCAATGTTAACAGGCCATTAGTGTGGACCATAATGAAGGTTTTTGGAGAGTTTGGGGGACATCGGTCGATAAGCGCGGGATCGAAAAAGCTTAATTCAGCCAAATTATATATTACAGGACTTTTATTCCCATGTCGATTACTGTTACAGTGGAAACTCGATATAACGAACATGCGAATAGCGAATTTGATAGATATAACGAACACACTTTTTGGTCCCCAAACGTGAAAACAATGCTATGTGCAATGCGTATAACGAATAAATCGTTATAACGTATGAATTTTCGTGGTCCCATGAGCATTCGTTATATCGAGTTTCCACTGTAGCCGAGTTGAGTAAACCAAACGTACCGAAAAGTACCTACGCACAACTTCACATTATGGCGTTCATTTGATGCCCATAATGAGAACATTTGTCACCGGCTTTCGATACGAAGTCCGGTTCACAATATTGAAAGCCGAAATCCTATGTTGTGGCATTTTCCGTTCACCATATGTTTCTGCGGTCACTGTAAAAAGATATGAAATAAAGCGCATTTTACAAGCTTTCGAATGGTATCAATATCATGTAATTGTGCCTACCCGTTTACAAATTGTGCGTGACGAAATATTTAACTTAATCGTCTGACTAAATTCGACAAGGCACCAAATGTGGTTCAACGAGCTACCATCGGGGCTGATTGGAGCCCAATGTTACCAAAATTTTCCATGCACAACTACAGTCAAAGGCGATCATTTTAAGTCATAAAGGAGCAAATTCGGTCAACGTTAAGTTGGCGAAGTCCTGCTGAGGAAATTCATCACACCTGGACGATCCTATACGGACCCATCGAGGGGCCTAAAAATGAAGATCAAAGTCATCGAAAGAAAACAGATGGAAATCCAAAGTAAAGCAGAAGTGAAGAGGAAAAATGAAGAAATTACGGAACGTGTGAAGCAGGCATTTGAAAAAACGGAACAAAGTTTGAGAGACCAGGACAGAAAAGACGTGGAGAAATTAACTGGAACAGACAAGAAAACCGTATTGACGATGGAGACAATAATGCTGAGACGATTCATGTGGATGAGGGACAACTTCACTACTGCACTGCAGGCGTATTGAATTCGGAAGGAAGGAAACAGGAAAATTCTCGTCAGCTTCAAAAATGAATGGCAAGTAGAGAAAATTATGGCGGTAAAAAGCAAACTGAGGAACTTGAAAGGAGCAGTAATTTACATAGACCGTGACCGCCCTCCGAGATTTGTGTATAAGCCCGAGGAGTGTAGAAATGATAAAACATGGGAATAAAGCATAAGTGTAAGGGACTCCAGTGGCATGGAATTAAAGTGAGTCGAAAGAGGAATTGGAAATTTACGAAAGACTATCAACATGTGATACGACTAGTTAAAGAAAACACGATTTGAACAGCTCTTTTGTCATAGATAAACGTAACGTCGTAACCTAAGCTGTAAGGTTTGGATACACGTATCCCTGGTATTTCTAGGTGATACGGTGTGAGCACAGAGCATTTGAAAATGTTCTTCTACCGCAGAGCACGTGTGACTAAAGAGTAAGAATAGTAAGAATTGACGAATAGAGAAATACCTGAGTGTGATTTTATAGGAATGTAAAATTTATGAAATGAATGTACGAAACATGAAGTGTAAAATTTGTGCTGTAAGGGTTAACCGCCGTATCAGCAATAAAGCAATTATTATTATTATTTATAACGTTATTGTGCTTTGCGCATAGGCAAACGTGTGAGAAAAAACGTAGAGCATGCTCACAAACCATTCAGCACTGCCTGTCATTCTTACATGCCGACCTATTTCGCCACATATTTGGATCACGAAGCTATACATTTAATTTGGTCAACACGGGTTTGGCTCCGTCATTGCCGCCCAATTACTCAATTAATGAAGTGTCGAAATAGGCAATAGGCAGACCGAGTATCATGTGGTGAAAATAATTATGCCTGGGCTTCTTATTTCAAACAACAGGGCTTAATTGAAAATTCAATAGCAAATATGCCAACGCGTGCACGAGTTTAGGCTCTGAGCGCTTGAAGAACGTCACACAATTACGTCTCATTCAAGGTTGAATTTCAGCGTCAGCTGATGTTTCATTTATGTCTAAATGAACAGCTCAGCAAGCACCATTCGTGCGATCACTTTCTTCACTGGTCTAGGACGATGGAAGACTTTGTTTCACAGCACAGCAGTGGCGAGCAGGTTAATGTTAAAGCCTAATCAGCTCGTTTCACGCAATTCGAATGAATACGCAACCGTGAGGGCAAGTAGATACCCCATTACTTGAGTAACTGGAACTTTGATGAATCAAAAGGTCCCATTCGGGGTTCCAGTGCACAATTTGGCATCCATGCGCTCTCGTTTTAACAGCAAGTTAAGTTATTATCTTCGACTTCATGAATACCTAATGCTGAAATAAAAGGACAAATTTGCGTCTAGCCGTGGAGAAACTAACATCATTTACCCCACTGGAAATTAGTTGCTGTTGCTATTTATATCATTAACCCACTTAAGGCTCCTGCCAATTAGCAATTCAAACAATTAGCTTGGCGTTCAATTTGGACCCCAAATGGTTATTACCACATCATTCTAGCATAATTCCAAGCACCGCAGCTCCTCGTCACTGCTATTATTGCACAAGACGGTGGAGTGTGAAACAAAACCCAGCTCGAAGCATCTTTAGCTACACCCTGTAGTTGGTCCAAAAACATAAATCTGCTCCGGATCCATGAACACGGGAGGTAAATCAAAATGCTCAACCAAGGAGAACGGTATGCTGTTCTTACGTACATTTATTACTGCTGCAAATTTGCCCCTTTCCCCGCTGAAGTAAACTTGAGTAGCTGGAGTGCAGAAGAATCAAGAGGACCCAGGGGTTGCATCAGTTTTGTTTTCTACAGCAATTTTCTCCTTCACACGTTCTTTAAATTTGCCAGTCTACTTTATGTATTGGGCTTTCAGAAGAACGTTCCACTGTACCAAATAATTCTACATGCGGCACTGACTGTTGGCTACGCTCTCACATGTTTTTGGTATGGCACTGCTTACGTAAAGAACTTTCAAGTCCATAAGGCTCTGGTGCAAATCATTCTCAAACCCGTGCAGTCAAATGGTAAGGGTCATTTTCAACGTCAAAAGCAAAGCTTGGTTTCGCAAGTTTTGAGCATCCGTTCTATTTCGGCTTCCAGTACAACGGAAAGAGAATAGGCGTAAAGGATACCGACTCCTGGAGTATTCTCCGCAGGATGCCATCGCTCTGTTCATGCCATTCACAGTTATGGTAGCCTTTAGCGGATTTGTCATCTACTGTTTGCTGGATTCCTCGGGACTGTACTTGTACTACAACTTTCTGCCCGACAGCTTCCAGACCACTCTGTTCCTTCTGATCTGCCTCGGTCAAGATTTTCACTGTCTGATGTACAGCATCGCTGTTATGGTGCCACTACTCCAGCTACAGGTCATTGCCTTTGACGATATTTGCAGAAGACTTGGGTTAGTTCTGAAGAGCCGCAAGGAATCATCGTCGAACGATAGCGGAAAAGCCGAGGCTGATCCAGTGCAGACCAGTGGAATACGACAAGCTGACTGGGGCATTATGTCTGTGAGGAGGCTACAAATCGACGTCCTGCTGATTAATAGAGTCCATTGTCATTTGATTTTCACATACAAGCTATTCAGCATCAGCTTCTGTGTCGGTATGGGATATGCGGCAGTTGCGTATTTTCACGAGAATCCAGCACTGGCTATAATGTGCTTCTTGTTGTGTATTGATGTTGTGACAATTTATTCGCTGGTGT